>JBBPLG010000140.1:0-42078 GCA_038089695.1 Xanthoconium separans | reverse complement strand
GAATTAACAACCAATCAGGGTACTCCTCAGCACTCCATCCGTCACAACCTTCGTTCTCCAGTTCCTTCGATAACTCTTCTTCGAGCCCATCTAGAGCAGCTTGGAGCAATCGCCGGGCACGCTGAACGTCTAAAAGGAGTAACGCCAAGCACGTCAAGCAATTCTTCCAGAGTGGTGGGACCTTAATTGGTGAAGTAGTTGCGAGATATTGCAAGAGGACATGTGCAGTGATTGGCGGCCATTGACCATATCGTTCGAGCACCTGTTCTTGCAGATCACTCGTTGGACCCAAACACGTCTTCAAAATGTTCAGTGAGTCCAAGTACTGGGCTCTACACTGCTCGTAATGCTTTTTGAGAACCTCAACTCCGGCAACCTTGTGAGTCATTCTAGACTGCATGCGAACATGTTGAGTGCTGGCATCGAGGTGAGTGAGGTACTCCCGCTGGAATGGGATGTCTGTCCGAAGAGAGGAGAATAGCTGATCTAATTCTGGGATTTTCTCGGGAGCTTTGTAGTGAGTTTCACGAACCAAAACATTACGTGCAAGTAGTTGCGGCGCAGCTCGGTTGCAAATCAGATGATCGAGGGTGATCTGCACGTCAAAAATGCATTTCAATGCAGAGACGGTGCGTGTAAGAGAGGGTAGCGCTGGTTCTACAGAGAGGTTCGAGGTATGGTTGCTTCCAAAGTTGTGCTTCTGGTCCTTGGAGGATGGTCCAGTAACATCGAACGGAAATAGATATGCTGCCCGTCTCGTTGCGTGCCATTCTGGCACAAACATACGTCCATAGAAATGCAACTGACGATCATATTCGAGCCGACTACGAATTACCCGGTGTGCAGTATTTACTTGAGGATACTGGGTTGAACTCGAAAAGAGGTCTTGATTGGCAATTTTGGGCTTCATGATGGATCGACACCTGGCCGACCGTAAAAGACAAAGTCCTGCTTGAGCGCCTGTTTTCCCTGTCAGCGGATCAGGGCGATGGCAGTTAGTCGCGACATGTAGATTAGCAAGAAACCCCGTGTTCGTCAAGCTGCCATCCCCCACCAAGCAACCCAATTCGGTGTCCACGGTGTAAATGTAATACAATGGTTCATCGGATACCTGGCGGCCTGTAATACGAACCCGGTAGTCACCGTGCATTGTTGGGCGGCCATTTGGTATGATGACACGTCTGTGGATAAGGGACTCCGGGATAAGGATCCCCGTTTTGGGGCGAAGGACAAGGATATTTTCTAAACCAAACAATGCCTCTACAGATTGATTTTCATCATAAACCATGTCCCTGAAGTCCCGGGACGCGAGTTCTTCCCTTTCATTGACAAAGAACGACAAGCAGTAGCGTGGCAAAGTGACCGTTAGTTGCGCGGAGATCGAACCGAAGTGGACAGATTCTAGTTGTAGTGTGGTGATCAGAAGATCCCTGCGCAGGCGTTGCATGGATGTGTCATCCAAACCTCCTCCCCAGCTCTCCTTGCTGGCATCAAGGTCATTGAGACATGAAAAACACTTGGAGATCATTGCCCAGGTAGGGCTCCGGATGTCCACAAGGGTCTCGCGACCTTTGTCCGAGTCACGGTACACGTGATACCGTCCAGATGCACAGTCAATCTTCCAGTGCTCAGCAGACACTTCCCAGATCTGCCCGCGAGGGCGTATTTCGATTATCTTTGCAGATAGATTTAACCAATGGACATGATTATCAATGAGTGCTGGTGGAAGATCTCCTTGGAGGATTCTCGAAGGAACCAGTTGGAGAGTTGCGTTTGTTCGAGTGCATTGCACTCGAAGCACTAAATTGCCATCTTGGAGTGAAAAGTGCACCTACAGGTATTTGAGCCATTATGGTTATGTCATGCAGAGTTGCAGAACTACCTTGGGTTTCGAAGTGATAGTGAATGTTGTAAAATTCATTTCCGGCAGATCGGAAGGTATGACAAAGAAACCTTGCTGCACGAATAACAATCAAGAACATGTTTGGACACTGGAAATCATAGCACATACATCACGAAAGATTTCGTGCCATTCCGGGGAGTCTGTGACTTCACGTGGCAATCCACCCAATAATTGACCATCTACTCGAAGTATGCCATCACGAATGTTAATGTGCAATGACCCCGAGGGTCGCCACATGGTTGGTCCCGTGTTACAGGTGAGCCACGGAATATTCGGATGCTGCGACTGCTTCCATCTGCACGTATCTGGATGATAATTAGGGTAAATTCTGCACACTGAAAGATCAATGCCATAGTCGGATGGATCAGCAAGGATCACATCCCGCAAAATGTCCTCTAAGGCAGGTGAGAGATGACGGCCTCGGTCATGAGGAAAACGGAAATAGAAGTTCAGGTGATCGCCTACCAGTGAGCGGTTGAAACAAAATGAGCGTCAAGCAAACTTGATGTACAGGAATTGGACATACCAGAACCAGCTTGAAGTGCGGCTATAAAGAAGGTGCAAGACAAGAAGGTATCAATATCCTCTGCAGAATGTAACAGCTTCTCAAGGACACCGGAATCAACGTCAAACGTGCTTCGACAAGTGGAAGCCATTGCCAGCAGGAGTCCTCTGCGTTCGTGGTTTGTAGATGCTTGCATCAGGTCATGTGATAGCTCCAGCGTCCAGTTGAATGTCTTCTTGCGCACTCTTCGAAGAAGAACGATAGTTCGCTCTGAGATGTCATGGCTGGGACTTGATGCAAGCACTCGAGTGAGCAACAAAGAAATGCTACTCATTACGCCATCGATCGAGCTAGCTCCCACATCCACGACCCAACTCTCAAGCTCGTCCAGAAGTGTGCTGCAAAAGAACGGGTCCTGCAGCTCCTGGTGCTGGATCCACGTCCCTCTACTCAGGTCCAGTGGTCCAACCTCCAAGGACGAGTAGGCAATGAAGTGATGGACATCTTCATGACGGAGATTGAGGGTTCTACTGCGAAGCCCTTGCAGAATGCTTAACCATTGGAGCGATCGAGCACTTCGCAGCTGCGCACATGCAATAAATTCATCGAGGGAGAGATCAGCAGGACAGTCCGCTTGAGCCGCCAAGATGTCGTTGGGACTGGTAGAGGTATAACGATATCTTTCTATTGTTGAAGACGAGAATCCTTCGTAATACTTGAGGTTACACGAAATCTCCTCATCCGTGTAGGACCTATTTGCAGGCTGCCATACCGAGAAACCCTCCTTCATAGAGGACATCCATTCAGGATATTGGACAACATAACGCAACGTCGGGGCGGCATTTTGGGAATCGTTTGGATAAATGACGACATTGGCCAAATGGATTTGCCAGTGGAGGGGTGGTCCTTGCCACTCTACGAGATAAGGTCGAGACGCAGGGTCACCTGCAAGTAGATTGCAGTGTTGAAGTCTTTCCTTGTGGTTGAAATATGCTTCGTCGAAAATGAAAAAGTTGAAATTGTTCAGAATGCGAGGCGTAGCAGAACGCCAGATCCGAACGCATGCAGGACACTGCAGTTCAAATGCAATGACTTTCTCTCGCAATGGTGATGGCGGAAGCGGGAATTCGGATGTCCTACCCTCAGCTTGTCGTCCCCCAGGTAGACTCTGTTGGTATTCTTGGTATTCATGGCGAGTGTTTGTAAGCTCTGCACGTCCGTGCTGCTTGCCAGCATGTCCAAAAATCCTTGTAGTGCTGTCTTCGTCGATGCAAGCCTTGAGCTGCTGCAGATGTGGGGATTGGTTATAATATCGGACAGGGAAACTATCTTCGGTAAAGTCATTCGAAAGTACAGACCAACCCGGACGTGATTGAGCATGGCGGGCAGCAAGGTACTGGTATGCGCAGGAAAGGCGATGGAGACTTGTTGTCTTCCGCAGGAGCAGTCTTTCCAGAAATAAAAGTGGAATTTCAGGGGGATAGTCAGCAAGCATGGGGATCTCCCTCACTACTAGCTTATCGAGCGCGACATAGAGCTCGATCCCTGTCAATAGCATGTGGGATCTATCCTCTGGGTTTGAGATCTCCGAGTCCGAGTCATAGGCCTTCATCATATATTTATCCATCAAGATCTCGAGCTGCGTGCATGCCTCATCTACATTTGAGACACAGGCAAACCAATCATCAATGCCCTCCTCAACTGATCGCTGGACGTCGTAGAGAGTAGCATCGGGGTCGGCGTCGTATGCAGCATCAAAAAAGGTTCCATTCGAAGACAAGAAGTCGTCAATGGTGCCACAAGGACGATCACCGGGATGGAAAGGAGCGGGAATATGCTTGGAAACGGGATTTGCGAGAGCGTTAACAATGTATTCTCGGCTGTCTAGGAGTGACATTTGCGTGTCCCTTGTGAGCTCATCCTGAGTAGGGTTCCGAAATGGAGATCGGCGGATGATCAGCTGCTTCCACCTGGCATCAAGGATTTCTCGAAGGCATGTAGATGTCTCTAGTGCCATCTTGGAAAGCCAATCAGGGCTGGAGGAGCCAAGCTTGCTCAGACGTCGGAGAATTTGAGATGACATCAGGTGGAGTAGATCACTGGGAAGATTCACATTGCATCCATCTCGTGCGAGAGTGCATGTGAAAAACAACACAAATCGTTTGTAGGAAGGACGATCAACCAGCATTTGAGTCACAACTCTGATGAGAAGCCAAAGAGGCGAGCGACGCCAAGCACCTCGATCTGCAGGAAACCACCAGCCATGGTCCCGAACGCGTTTCAGCAACGCCACGCGATCGGTTACGCGAGCAACATCAGTGGGGTGACCAATTCTTTGCAAGACACTGTCAAGGAGCTGTTTGATATACTGTGGATGAGCAGGAGAAAGGAGGGGAAGATCTGAGTCGAGACCGTCATAGCGAGAGAGAAGCTCGGCGAGGTGGTATAGGAAGCTTTCATCGTGGAACAGCTCATTTGATAACTCGACGGCAGACCCAGGATACGAGCTTATCAAAGCATCCGCTGTTTTCTCTACAGCATCTCTGCTTGGGGATGCCTCAAATGCCTCGCACATCATATGACTCTCCCTCTTCGTGAGGACAATTGCAGCATTTTGACGAGTGACGAAAATTATAAGAACATCTAAAAGGTCATCAGAGCATATCTTACGAACGTATATATATAAACCTACCACTGGTTTCCATTCCTCGCAACTGGGAGATGACGTGGCCGCTGTCCAGTTGCTGAAACTGGACAGAGGCTTGTAAGCTATCTAGCATCTTCGTGATGCGATTCCACAGGAATTTCTCAGAGGTTTCGCGGACGTATGTACCATACACTTGGGCAGCGGAGCATGCTGCGCGGGCTAGTGTGTTGTTGTTCTCCAGGGAGCAGTCGTTTTTTTCGGGGGGCTGTACAGGAAGAAATACATGAATAGCAGTATATTCCAACGATTCAGAGGTATGAACAAACGGTGGCGAACTGGTGTTAGTAGGCGATGTAGTCATGATGAGTTTGCCAAGATTACGTAATAACTGTTAACTGAGGCTGCACTTGCCTTGCCTCACGAGTTCTCTAGATGCACATTTAACATGGGCCCTATCAGATAGGTCGTCCACCCTCGCCTGGCCTGTGCCACCCCGCGCGGAATTTGCTCGATCGGGCAGGTCAGGAGAGGACTCGCGCGACGATAGTCGTTCGCGCAGGTTGAGGCATGATACACCGAGGTCGACAGCTTGCCTATCTAACCGTAGGGAGTGCATGAGTGTTTTTTTTCCCTCGGAACAGGGCATAGAATCCTGTGTAAGTATAGATAAGAATTGGCCGACAAGATGTAATAGAATTGCTCGTCCAAAAATATTGAATGAGAAATTGGTCAGGGGTCAGGCAAAAATTGAACTGTGAACTGGCCCTGACAAGACCAGCTTCCCCCAAAGATAGACTAGTCAGTCTAGCCGAACAATACCCTATCTTTAGACGTCGCTACGGAACGCAGCGGAGGAGTGAGGTAGGGGAAACCTTGCAACGAGTATCGGGGTAACGCGCATCTGCGTTTGTGGTCTGATGTGGAGTCGCCGAAAATGGAGGTTTTGAGGCTGGTGCATGCAGAACGAGTGGTGAGCGAGCGGGACAGGACCAACGCGAAAAGAGACGCTCCACACTCACGGAAGAATCCCGGGAACTCTGTAAAAGATCGCTTGACTGCTAGACAAACCTTGTCTTATTTTGGCGCATCTCAGGTACGGCATAGAATCTAAAAAGTATGACGGAGACACACCTTGTCTCCAAGTTAAACTCCCATGCGTATCGTCCGACTCGCATTGTTGCTCTGCGACGAGATTTACACGACGTCAGCTGCAATCAAGGGTACTACCCAGGGTAACTACGCCGACATATTCCGCCAATTCTTGTTGTCATCGCTCCGGCAGATCACCGCGGGTGGGCGCTTTCTGCCACCGTGGTCGCTGTTGTCTCTGATCTTTGATGATCTGTAGAGGTTACATTTACTCTCGATGCCTACGACGTAGCACACGAAATGGCTTACCCGCCTGACGACATCCATTACGACGGAATTTTGATTGGTGGCTCCCGTTGGTTCTTTTCTTTTGTTATCTCTGTCATTATCCCCCGAGCGTCTCTTTTTCGCAGGTGCGTCTGTCTCCGATCATCTCCCGTGGATCATCAAGCTGCTCGCATACGTCAAGCATATCTTCGCCGAGAAACCCTCCTTAAAGATATTCGGTAAGTCACTGTCACCTTCCTCACCTTCATTATATCCTGAAGAGTTTCCAGGTGCCTGCTTTGGCCACCAAGTGATCTGCAGGGCTTTGGGGTCCTTCATTGTGAGAGGGGAGTGGGAAGTCTCCGTGACGGGCGTTCATCTTACCCCCATCGGCAGTGCCCTCTTCCATGCCAACCAACTCGTGGGTCTCGCATCCACTTTTGAAATGGGCCGTGCCGATTCAAATTATTGCGCAGCGTGTCCAACCATGACCAAGTCATGGGGTGTCCTCCTAACGCCCACCTCCTCGGTTCGACGAGCATTGCGCAGAACCAAGGCATCGTGGTCTTCGAACCCACGTTGGCGCCTTTGTCAAGAAATTTTGAGTTGGATGCGCGGAACACCCTACTGGAATCTATTCGGGTGCTGACGTTCCAAGGCCATTTTGAATTCACCGAATCGATCGTGCGTCATTTGATGCCTGAATTTTCTGAGGAGCTGGGTCCGACGTTGGTCGAGGATGCGCTCTCGCGCATTGGGGAGCCAACGGATTCGATCGACAAGATAGGAAAGGTGATATGGGGCATGTTTGGAGTCACGTCGGATCGTACTCGAGCCAGCGCTTGTAAATCCTTGTCATGAGTCGGGGTTATGTAAGCACAGCTACAGCCTCGCACGGACTGTTTCACCAACAACGCGGGACTCGACGTCCCTGCTGTCCGCCCAACCAAGTAGCCTCTCCGATCGCTGTGTCGCACCCTGTGGACCTCGAGCCTCGAGGACATGTTTTCGTTTGGACCTCTAACGTCATAGTCGTTTCGCGACGAGGACGAAACCCGGCCCAGAAAAATGTTAAACGTGGCGAGAGGCGCCGAGGGCGATCTGGCGCTCCAGTGCTAGCGAGGGTGGAAAACCAACATCGACGGCTCACTGGCTCAGAACATGACTGCCGGTCGACTTGTCGGGCCAGTGGGCGTAGTACTTTAACATAAATGAGTGTGGGAGCGGTTCTACGCTCCTGTGCACGGTAAGGATGTCTTGCAGCGATTTGGATGGCCGAAGGAGTTCAAATTGGGACTACTTGCTGGTAATGCTCTCGCTTGGTACCGCAAGTTGGGTTTCACACTGCCACGTCACACCCTGACCTCGATGTGGAATCATCATGGGCTACGTTCGTGCAGCAAATTTTAGCGAATGACATTGGAGGCCCAATGTTTAACGACAGCAGCCCCGTACATGTAGTCGAGCAGATTATATGTATGGGGCTGCTGTCGTGTTGTGGTAGCTTCGGCTCCAAACCGACTTTATTTAACCTGTGGCCGAGCACCCATTGGCAATAATAAGGGTCAGGTATGGACATGACTCCGACTGACGCGGTTATTGCACCAGACTTCGATCTGATCCATGTTCGGACCATCTCCTGGGCAGTTCAATATTCTACGGATCATCAGTAAAATATTGACCACGTCCACATGTTCTATGGCTGATTACGATGATCAGGACACCCACAACAGAGTGCCAACCCAATCTTGAGGTATAAATGGCGATACATTCCTGGTCGATTGTTTCCCATTCCTTCTCCGGTTCTCCAGAGTACGCTCTTCGAGTCAGCGAACACTTGAAGTGCGCTATACATCAACATTCCCGTTTTCCCCTCAGGCTCGCGCTTCACGTTCATCTCTGACGGTTCTCATCAGATTCAGAATGTCTGGAGATATTCTTCAGTCCTCGTACCCGCCTTCCTTTTTTGACACCTCCATTGTGGTGTTCGAGGGGACCGCCATAGCATGCATCCTCTATGGTGAGAAACACAGTTATGAATGGATCTTTACTAACAAGTGGCTGGTAGGAAGCTACATCGTTATTTCAGGGTCCAGTCTATTCCTCCTGCGAAAAAAGCGAATGAGGCTTTTCTTATGGTACTCCATTGTCCAGTTGATGCTCACTACTTTGTATTTCGCAATCCCGCTCTACACCATTCCAGCCCAAATCCTTACCATATTCAACATTGTTGGCCCCCACAGCCGGGATGCATTGTCCCCGTGGCCTCGTGTTATTGTCAACGTTACGTTTGTCTTGAATACATGGGCTTCCGATGGCTTTCTCGTGCGTCATTCAAACTCTGCACATCTTATCAGTACACGAAACTGAATCGAGGATCCAGCTCTATCGATGCTACTCCATTTGTATACGCTATCCTCGGTTATCGGATAGTCAAAGACCGGGAGACCAGTTCGCGGCCGCGTGCACCTTGTTGTTCTACCTAGGGACCCTTGGCTTCTCCGTCGCCTGGCTTGTCATGGAATCCAGCCTCGGCACGGTCTACAGCGCCAATATTGTCCAAGTGACCAACGTTTGCTACTGGTCCTGTTCCACGGCGATGACCATGTGTGCGTCCTGCCTCATATGCATCCAATTCTGGAGGCACCGTCAAAAGACCGCGGCCATCATCAAGTCCAGGACATTTGTCCTAGCATACATGGAGATGACGCTCGAGAGCGCACTCTTGTACACGGTGTTCGTCGTCATCGCATTGATATTGTCCGTGTTTCAGAGTTCACTCAAGGGCGTGTTTTGCCCGGTGTTGGGCATGGTTCAGGTGGGTTTCGTTTCGGACTGGCAACTCGAACTTGTCTCCATGTTGATTTTCTTTTTTTTTCATGACAGGGGATCTCGCCGGCATTGATCATTTATCGGATCGCCCGCGGGATCTCGCACCCAGAAAGTGCCACGGACATTGGAGACGCTGTACCGCTCACAGTGCTAGGTCAACCACAAGCGATGACGTGTCCAGACCACCAAGGATCTTACAGTGGTTTGGGTACCACGTGGTTGGGTGGGGACAGCTCCAACTCGTTTATTCAAAATTATGATCAGGAAAGGGGGTGAAATCGGAACCACCAAAGTTCCGTTCCACAGCTAGGGGAGAGCAGATTGGATTTCCTTCCATCATGATGTATACAGTCGCCCCACTGTACGAACCATGGAAGCTTTCAGTCGTAGGCACATGTTTTGCTCGCATCAGGGATCATGAACGTGTAGAAGTTTTTCACCACAGTAAGCGCCTTGATGCAGATGCTCCGATCGGCGGCATTTCCTGAATGATACGCGAGATGTTTCGACGATAGCCGTTGGCAAATGGAATATCATCGCATCCGTGTGGCAGCCTCCAATCCGGTGTACCGCCGACTCAGAGCGACTTGGATACACGTAACATCGATGCAGGGATCCATGTGCTCCTAAGCCTGCCACAACGGTGATACAAGCCATCCGGTGGAGGTAAGTGGGGTAACCGACCCTTGAAGCAAGAATAGGTCGACGTTTCTACCCCCATCTTGGCTCTTCTCGGCTGCAAACATGAATGTTGGTGCTGCCTTGCACCATTCCCAACGCGCACCTCTACGTCAAGCTTGCATGGCTTGTCTGCTTTGGCCAATGGCCATGGGTCTCGCGAGGCACGTGAAGCTTCCAACAGTTTTACCACAAACAGTCTCGCTTCATGCACACCGCCTCGGTTGTTCGACCCTACAGTCATGCTCGAGTCTCGGATGCGCTGCGCATCCCGTTGACACCCATTCGCGTGCTCGCATGTCAGGGCGCTCTGCATTGCCATCCAAGGTCTTGTGCTGGATCGACATGTATGGTGGGCAGATGGGTCTGGGATCGATCGAGGATGCGCTTTCGGGCGTAAGTTTGCCAACGGACGGCGAAGGTGCCCAGGAAGAAATAAGAATTATTATGGTATCGTCCATCCACAACGACCGTATGTCAGTACAAAGAACCACTTAGGTGGCCTCGCAATACTTAACCAAGCATGTAGTATGACTGTAAATTACCCCGCAAGCCGTCGTCGTGCGTCACGTTTTGAATACGACGATGAGTATGAGCAGCACTAGAATGAGCATCCCGATGGTCACCGTCGAGCCTAGACCAAGTCAGCTCTACCAAACGGACACAGGACACGCGTCAACGCACCGTTTTCCTTCGCCCCACGTGCAACGCGTTCCAGCCGTCTCCGGGCACCTGCCATACGGGACTGTGTCCCGTCCAAGTCGGTATCCAGCTCGCCCAACAAGCCCGTGTGCACATCGAGCTCGTCGTTGATCTGCAGCGATATATGGTGCTGTCTGTGAATCGATGACGACAGGTGATCGAGCCGCGAGTCCTGGTCTATTATGCTGCGCGTGAGTCCAAGGAGACAAGGTGGACAAACGTGGAGGACCTTGGATGATTTGGCGCTGCTGCAAGAGGATGTCACCCTCCGAGGCGGGATCTTGGTCTGGTTCGTCGGAGTAGGGCTCAAAGGTGGGCGAGGGGCTATGTTTGCGTTCTGGGGTGGGTGGTAATGTCGGTGAGGGTGCAATGCTGTGTGCGTCGCCGTGAGTATCGAGGAGTGACAAGCGACGACGCTAGGTTCGCACCAGTCTAGTCCAGCTTTTGCAGCCTCGTCTTCGCCCAGCATTCCCCGCATCCGTTCGTACTGTGCTCTCAGTATCGCTACGTCGTCGTCTGACTCTGCATCTTGGATGGCGGCGCGGAGGGATCTTAGGTTGGCGAGGATCTGGGTTAGATGTAGGGTTGGGTGGGTCGACTGTAGACGTTGACGCTCCAGGAGCAGCGAGAGGGTCGTCGTCGCTAGAGCGTCGAGTTTCGGGTGAACGGGCATTTAGACAAAGCAAAACTGCGGCGCTGGTGGGACCCCTCTTTCTCATAACCTAACAATACACGTGATCACTACATGCTACTACCTGACTTTATTTTTGACTTGAGCTTTCCCGGTCGACCCTGGCAAAGGCGACGCTCGCATCCCATCCAGCACACGCGCCGCGTACTCGGAATTCCGGATAAACCACCCTGCATACCGCCGTCCAACGGTCGATTCCGCAATGTGGATCATGTTCTGTCCAGGCAGAGAGAGATCAAGTAAACGAACGCATGTCAGTACTAACTAACAACGCACCTCGTCGATCACAAAGTTCAAGTCGCTGATAGACATCCACTCGCCGTCGAGCAAGCTGCCCCCGCCGTTGCTACCGCCCTCGTCCTTGTCCGGCCCCGTGGCAATGTTGACGCGTCCGATACATCGCCCTGCATTCTTCATGACCATCATCCAGCTCAGTACTTCCTCTTCGTCCACGCCCGCATCGAGGAACCCTGCCAGCTTCCGTGCATCGAGGGACGTGTACAGTTTCAACAAACTGCGCAGGACTGGCACCGGCGTCAACGACAAAAAGTGCGCCGTCAGTGCCCGAAGGTGACGGTGGGACGGGTCCAAGGTGGCGGTGTTCTGTGTAGATGGCGACGTTGGCGACGACGGTGTCGGAGGGTTGATCAACGATGCCAACGCGCTCGGGTCGTCGTACGGGGGCCCGTTTGCAGTGATGAATTTCGGGCACGCATAGAGGAATATTTCTTCAAACGTGCTCAGTCCCTCTTCCCTGTCCGTGAATGTGTTCAACAGTCCACACCTCGGTCACACAAGATCATACTCACCCACGACCCATACGCGCCATTTGGTCACCATACTTCTCACGTACGATATTCATCACGTTGTCATCCAACCGTGTCGGTGCAAGCGTATTGCACAGCGCAAGCAGCGCATACATGCGGTCTGCCGTTTTGTTAATCTATTCCATGTCAACCACCGCTAAACCCAACCATCGTCGCACGCACCTGGTCATATTGGTAACTCCGCGTGTGGTATTGTCTGGCCCGCATAACCCAATTCAGACACCCCGTAAACACCCTTGCCGCATCCGTCACTCTTCGAAGCATCAAGTAACACATGCCAGCGTGGTATGCCGTGCTAACGTGCGCCGCGGTGGGCGCCGTGAAAGGTGCCTTTTGGCCCACACTCAATCCCAGGCCCACTTGTTCCATCACCTTGAGTGCAAGTGTAAAGTCGCCGAGAAGGACATGCACGCGGAGGAGCCCTATGAGCGAAAAATAGCCTAGCTGGCGATAGAGTGGACGTGTCCCATACTCGCCGATTATGTGTCTGTGTCACATGTCAATCGCATTCGACGGGGATCAGGACAGCGGACATACTCGATCTCATCGTCGGTCTTGCCTTCGGCACGTGCCTTGAGCCATTCGTTGACTTGACTCTTTTGGATGAGGGAGTAGAGCACGTTGAGGACGCTATAGCTGCTCCACGCTTGTGCGCCGCCCTCGGAAGCGAGCATCGTAAGCTCGTCGTCAGTCTTAATCGCGGGCCGTGATCGGAAGAGAGCAAAGGATTGGAATTGATAAATGAATTCGTCGATGATATCCCACAGCCACTGCGCAGGGAGCGAGAGGGGAACCGGCCCGTCCGAATCTAGCTCGGAGATGAGGACGCGAGTGATGCAACCACGATGGATCACGCACTGAGCAGATAGTTGAACAGCTCGCAGCTGTTTTCGTACGAATGGAAGCGATCGTCGATGTTGGGCTGTAGACGAGAATAGACGTGGCGATAATAGAGTTCGCGGTAGAGCACGAGAAAGATTTGGTCGTCGTTGACGAGGGGAGCGATGATCTCTGCTTCGGGCCATTCGGTTTTTGCGTAGAATTTTTCGGTGAGGCGGTTCCACCCAGATTCGTACGCAAGGGTGATTTCGGGGAGGTTGTTGTCCAAGACGGCTTGGTGAAAGTGGACGATGAACTGACGACGAAAAAAAGGTGTTGGAGATTCAGAGATAAGGGTGAGGTGCACACGACTCACGCGCTTGACGACGTCTGGAATCTGGGCAAAGGCGGTTTGCTGCGCGATCTGTGCTTGCATGGCGAGGAGGGCGGACTCGTCGAGTTGAAGGTTGGCAGGGTCATCGTAGATGTCAGCAGAGGGGTACGACGGGATGGCGATGGGGATGTCGACGTCGTTGATCTCGTCGTCGAGGTCTGGCTCTGCGGCCCACAGCGCTACTCGTTGTTGTGCCGACATTTTTTTTGTGAGGACGAGTACGAGTACGAGAAGGTGATCGAGGACTATGCTAAGTGATATTTTTGGAAAGTATTTCCCATCTCTTACATGATTAAGTAATCAGTCCCCATCTTATCTCGCCCTCTCTCTCACCCCATCTTGTTCTTTCCCCATCATCATCATGTCCTGGAAACTCGGCTCGTCAAAAAGTATGTCCTTTCCATCGCTCGTCGTCGTCCACGTTGACCAGCTTTACCAGAGGCAAAGGATATCAAAGATAATGCGCTCCACTCTCGTTCCGTTACCCCGATACCATCGCGTCCGTCCACCCCGAAACCTGGTGCAACCGCAGAACAGCAGGCCCACCTCCGATGTGGAATGCTCACCATTCGCATATTTTCCGGTGCGTTCGTCACATCTAACCCTCCGACGTTTTCCTCACTCGTATCGCAGGGCGCGGTCTCGCTCTTGCACCCGGTGTGCAGGTCCCACAGGTCATCCAGAAAGCCCTCGAATCGTCGCCACCCCCTCAGAGACGCCCGGCCAGCAACCGCGAAAGCTTACAAAGAAAACGCAACTGGTGGCTTCCCTACGTCGTCCTCGAATTCGACAACAACCAGGTCCTCGTCGACGCCATGGGCGGCGACCTCGCAAATCCAATATGGAACTACAAGGCTGCATTGTACGCACTCCAATTTAGCGCCATCCTTCACCCCTTGACGACCGCTCTCACACAGCGACGTATCACGCACATCAAACATCTCTGTCTCTGCGTACCTGCGCACCGCCGCTGCCGTGCACAGCCAGGATGATATGGGAAATGACCTGCTGATGGCTCGCGCTCAGATTACACCCGCCCTAGATGGTCATGTGCGCACCCTGCCATCCTCTTGCTAATTCTATCTGACCCGGCATGTCAGTATGCTTCCGATCAATGGTATCCATCTACAGCCGGTAGCGGTTCCTTCCATCTCAAGGTCGACTACAGACCTACTCGTTCCGAATCCCTCACCATAGAAGCATTCGAATTGCTCAAGGTCATTGGAAAGGGTTCCTTTGGCAAGGTCATGCAAGTACGCAAAAAGGACACCATGCGCGTTTATGCTTTGAAGACAATACGAAAGGCCCACATCGCATCCCGACCCGGAGAGATAACCCACATCTTGGCAGAGAGAACTGTCTTGGCATTAGTCAACAATCCGTTCATCGTCCCACTCAAATTCTCCTTCCAGAATCCCGACAAGCTCTACCTCGTCATGTCGTTCGGTGCGTGTGTCCAACATTATCATACTCGAATTCCGTGTTGATCGGTCTCTAGTCAACGGTGGAGAACTCTTTTATCATTTGCAACGGGAGGGCAAGTTTGATCAAGACCGAAGTCGGTTCTACGCTGCAGAGTTGCTTTGTGCACTCGAGCACTTGCACAGCTTCAACGTCGTATACCGCGATCTCAAGCCGGAAAATATCTTGCTTGACTACACGGGTCACATAGCCCTTTGTGATTTTGGTACGACAGAGCCCAGGGCTGTCCCTCTCCATCGCCTTCTCACATCCACACCAGGTCTCTGTAAACTCAACATGTCAGAAACGGAGAAGACGAACAGTGAGGCTTACATGATCGACTGTTGACGTGGCTGTTGATTCGATCCCATCCTCAGCATTTTGTGGAACTCCAGAGTATATCGCACCCGAACTTTTGGAGAGCCAAGGATACACCAAGACGGTCGATTGGTGGACGCTGGGCGTCCTTTTGTATGAAATGATGGTGAGAACGTCTTTCATCAGCATGACACATGCCAATCTATTGCCAGACTGGTCTCCCGCCTTTCTATGACGAAAACGTCAACACAATGTACCAACGGATCCTCATGGACCCACTGGTATTTCCATCCGACATATCTGGGGAAGCAAAGAGTGTTATGACTGGACTTCTCCAACGTGATCCGACCCGACGTCTCGGTGCAAACGGAGGAGAGGAAATTAAGAAACACCTCTTCTTTTCTAGGTATATAGACTGGAATCTGTGAGTGTCAACAAGTCGTCGTCGAACTTGACATCAAACGTGAAGCACAGGCTCTTGCAAAAAAAGATACAACCACCATTTAAACCGAGCGTAGTAAGCAACCCTAGTAACTCCGCTTCTTCATTTCCTCACACACTCCTGTCGCAGGAATCGGTGCTCGATGTTGCCAACTTTGATCCCGACTTTACCAACGAGGAAGCCCAGGATTCGGTGGTGGAAGACTCCCACTTGTCAGAGACTGTTCAAGACCAATTCAAGGGGTTCACATACAACCCAGCAAACGAACACCTCAGCGAGAGTGTCAGTTATGGTCATGTCATGGGTTAATGCAACCCACAAGCAAGGATCCTTTCTTTTGACACCCGCTGGTCGTGGTTGTCGTGGATTCTCCTCTCTGGAACTTTCTCTTGTTTACGGTCTCAAACGTATATCGTCCTTCGATGATTCAATCCGCGACCCAGACATGTCGCTTTCTTCTCCTTTTGTGCGACACAGATACAGCCTCCCCATCCCCACGGACATGTGTACCAACTATGCGATCGGAGCGCGCCTTTCCCCCCTCTTAGATTAGCATTTCGAAACCCAAGGCACTTGTCTATTTCCCCGTTCATTTACATCACGGACTTATTTATATCGTCGTCCCATTCCCTACGCCATGCACCCCCAATTGTACTTGCTAGCGCTGAACATGAAAACTGAACGTGAGATGACCGACATCGGTCTCAGCTATATGTAAAAAAAGTACTCGTTTGACGCGGAGCTCGTCTATATACCCTCGGCAGGTCGTACGAATGCCATAACATGGATGCACAAGAGACCAGTGAAAACCCCCTTTCAAAGATGTGCCTGACACGCTTATCTAGAAGGAAAAAAAAATAATCGACGACGACCGATATCTCACTCGCATGTCCCTTCTTCCATCCATACGTCTGCTGCAAGTTCAAGTTGCGTGTGAGACGCGACGTGACCCGCAGAGTCCAGACGGGGGCTCACCTAAACCTCCTGGAACGTCGTTCTCCGTCCACCATTTCGCAGTCCACAAATGACCGTCTGCAGGTGAGAGGGAGAAGAACAACGATGAGCAAAAAAAAAAAAGGGGGCCTCCAGGGTGAACACAGGGGGGGGGGTTGCTTACCGTACACGGCTTCCTCGCCGCCCGTATAGATGACCTTGGACGTGTCAGCGATGGAATCGTGAAGCGGATCGTACGTACCGTGGGCGACCACGGGACCACGTCCGCACAGAGACACGAGTAGGAAGGTGGGGTCTGGGCTGGGGCTGGGGCTGGAGATGAACTACTAGTACTAGTACTAGTGGTCGCCGGCGGGCTGGGCATGGTCGACCCAGCCATGTTGTTTCGGATATTGTCCCACTTGCTATTCGGATAGCTGTGCGTGTCAACGTCATGCATCCGAACGATCCGTGTAACATGGATATCTAAAAAAAAACATACTGGACGTGATTCTGTAAAGAAAAATGGGTGAGAAATGGTCAACCGTGCCGCGCGTGCCAATAGTATTCCTAACACACCGGCGTTTGATCCAGCTGACCGAGGGTCACGCCGGCGGTCTGAACGAGCGATTCCGAGTCCATCTTGTCGGTCGAGAGCTAGGGGTAACGTATTTTCTTTTGGTTGACGCGCACTAGCACGTCAATACGTAACTTACCTCCCAGAACATGCATCCACCGAGCGCCATGGACTTTACATAGTCGGCTTTGGTCCGTACGACGTCGGGAATGTCGTACGAAACCAGCTCTCGTTTGGCTGGGTCATACGAGTAGCTCGCCACGTCTATGGTATCCTCGAAGACGAACGCGCCCTGCAGGGGGAGGTCCTTGTAAGAGTACACACCAGTTCCAAACGTTCCGGGGCCGACCTGGATCCGGGGGGGATGAGTAGATCTATCGTGCACGGGAACTCGTATTTACCCCGCTGTAAGATTGTCCTATCCCGTCGGTATTCTCAAATGCACGGCCATAGAGTGGTATTCCTGTGATGTTTCGGTCCCTATTGTCCTCTTGTGAAAGAAAGAAAAGGGAATTACCTATGACGATTTTCCCAGGAGTTGCACCAGAGGAAATGTAATGCCTGACGGCATCATCCGTGCTCGCACCGGTCCCTAAGCCGCCGTATAGATTCGCTTGGTTGTCCGCCTGTAATAAACATTGTCAAGAACCATCACAGGATCGTAAAAAGAAATGGAATATGGGTACAAATGACAACCAAGAGCCAGCATAGTCGTACGCCTTGTAAACAAAAGCTCAGCATGTGACGGAAGAGAAAACGAACTCATCGTACCATCAAATTCCAATATGTGAGAACTTGGTCCAGTTGCTGCACTGGATAATATGCATAATTCTCAGATCCCGCTGACACTGCAGCCTATAGAAGTGATCCAAGTCATGTAAGAGAAAAAAAAGTCCGAATTTACGGTCAATTCATAAGGTGTGGTATCCCCGTTTGTGATTGCAAGATCGTCAAAGGCAGCTCTTAAGGATGCCATGAGATCAAGAGAGCCTTCGCCTTCTTGCTGGTTGGCTGGATACTCATAGTCTATGTCTCTATGTTCGTTGGCTCGCAATAAGCATCGAGGACGACAGTGAAATAGGAAAACTCACACTCCGTCAAACCCATAATTCTGGACCAAGTCAACCGCGCTCGCGACGAAATTTGCCCGACGATCTCCATCCGTTAGGAACGAAAAGTGACCGTTCTGGGAGTACGTCCAACCCCCGATCGACAGCAAAACTTTCAGGTGTCTGTTTGTTTTTGCGGCCAAACGTGAGATACTGCTGAGTACATGAGTTCAAAAGCATACCGATGAGCCAACTTCAACAAGTAGAGCTGGACGCGACGTCAGCAACGACCGTTTCGGCACTTGGAGCGACCAACATCACCTGTTTTAAACAGCCGTACAAGTTGTTTCCCTGGTCGTTCCAAGAGTCGCCAGGAAAGTGTTTCTTCAGCAACGATGACGGTCAATAAAAGAGACGATGCATCCTAATGACAAGGCAGACCTCTTCGTCAGCCCAGCTGTCCGTCAAGAACACCTCGCCGGTCTCAGCGGACACGTCCGCAAACGCATACAGAATGTGCGTCAATTGGCTTGGATCGATGTCGGTGGGTTCTAGTAGGACAGATCAATCTCGACAGAACAGAGGGCCGTCCGACACGTACGAAAGTCGGCAGCATATATGCCCCTGTGATCGAGCGGAACGTGAGAGCATTAGCAGTGATCGTAAAAGGACGGTACCAGTTCGTAAAGTATGCCGCTTGGACATAGGAAGCGGAATCGCGTCGTTGCGTGCTATTAAACGAGTCACCTGCAGGGGTCCATATGAACGCAGCACCGGATGACCCCAGCAATGCGAGAGTGGGGAGCCACTTTAACATCGCAATCATGACGGGGGGACAAGTAGTGACCTGAGCAGCTCAGAAACCAGTGGTCCTTTTGTAAAGACCAGCAGGCAGAAGGATCGCCGAGGTGGACTGAAAACGTAGTCCTCCTGACATTCACCTCTCAATAAAGTGGGACACGGGACCGTTTCGACGTGCTAGTCAACACGTACCCCCTAACGAGCTGATATGCCACACTGAGCGTAACCTTGTGGCATGAGATAAACCCGGACTGGTGTCTGACCGAGTGTCGCGGCATCAAGAACAGTGCCGAGGCAAGGTGATTGACTTTATGGACTTCCCGTCCGGAAGGCAACTCCAGGGACTGCGAGGCCCAGGGCTGCGATGCTCCGATGGCTGGTTCCCCCTCGATGATTTGAATAACGGGATTACCATACGAAAGCATTAAGACATGGGTGGGAATGTATCGAGCATAGCAACAGTACAAGACCCCCCACCAAGAAAGGTTACTTCAAACGAGCGTGGAGGAGGAGGGTGTCAGTTTTGGGGAATGTGCGGTAGGAAAGTTGGATTGGGGAAAATGGATGGCAAGTTCGAGGGAACAAGCAAAGACGGCGATGCAGAAGCAATGAAACGCGACAAAAGGATCCAGAAAACAGAACTGATGGAGCAATGCGGGTACTGCAAACTAATGTGTGAAGATAGATAGCAACAGCGGTGAATAAAAGAGTGGCACAGGACGAAAAGACTCCCGATCTAGAACTCGACGCCTTTTGATCGAGAAGCTAAACAGTCCAGCCGTGAAGGAACGATAAGAGGCTAAGGTGTGCCGAACGACGGTTGGTATAATGAGGTGCCATAGAAATCCCAGCGCTGAGTGGCGGAGTCGACCTCCTTCCTAAACACCCGATTACAACGTATTCAGCATATTACAAGGCATTCTAGCTCGATACAACATCACCTTGGCAAACCCAATTGTTCGTTCATGTAGCACACTCCAACCTCCCTTCGTCTAAACCAACATTTTATCCACAATGTTACACGTCCACATAAATAAGCACGGGTTCCCCAACACCTTCAATCTCTGGAATAACGCATTTCAGGTCAAATGCCTTTGCAAGCACTATCTTGAAAATCTTTTGGACATTGATCGATGCGGATGTTGAACAGAAGATGAGCGATGCGTGCATTGCTCGCGCAAATCGCTTCGCCTACGCGCGCGTCGGTGGATATATCCATACGAATGAACGCATTGACCGACCTGTTTAGTAATCTCCTCCTGTTCGTCCCGCGGGAAGGTCGCAAACGTGTCAAATTTCGTCCCAATCAAGAATGGAATTGCGGTCTGCAAAAGGACTGTGTGAGTTTCGTGGGCACGAGACCTCGATCTAATGTCATAAGATGGAAGGCGACGGAAGCATTTTCACCAGCACACCCCCATATCCCCACATCACGTACAACATTGCTGGACTGGAAAACAGAAAGAAAACACGTTGAGGCACTCACCTTGTTGAACCCCCTTGCTTGTCGATACCACTCCTTCACCGAGTTCAGGGTCGATTTCCGCGAAAGGTCAAACATGAAGAGTATGGCGACGGCGTCATTGCAAACAAGAGGTAGCATGTTTACAAATTCGCGTTGCCCTCCAAGGTCCCAGATGGAGAAGGTGATGGTTGTCCGCCGGACGGTTATTGTCTTCTCCATGAAATTAACGCCTGGCGAGAACTGGTTGAGCGATTGACGGTTTGGTCAAAGCAAGCACGAACCCAGCGTCTGGATATAATCTTCATCGAAACTCCCCTCGACATACTTGACCATGAGACTGGTCTTGCCTATCTGCGAATCGCCGACCATGCCGACTTTGATGACCACGCTATTCTTCTCCTCGTTGTTTTCGACCAATGGATGCGGATTTTGACCGCTGGGGCCGACAAGGGTAGAGGAGGAGGAGGAGGAGGTCGTTGGCGCAGACATGAGGGGGGTTGGATCCGAACGAAGGACTTGCTGGGGAGACCTTTTTGAAACTAGGGTATAGAGAGTGGTAGTAAGAAATAGGAGGGATCAAAGTAAATCGGTAGAAAAAGTGACAAAAAAGAAGGACGCGTGCTGTGTTGCGTTGGTTCGAGGTTCGATAAGCGCTCCGGGTGAGAACGACCGGCCTACGTCCAGGATTGAGGCGTAAACAATACTGAAATTGTTGCTTTGTCTCGTCCGTAAACCAACGCAGAAACAGACGACGACGAGGTGGTAATTATGGGGTGAGGATGGCACAAACCAACTCGTGCTCGACAATTCACAGGCTCTGAGTCGGTTTCAATCTCAACCAAACCACAACATGTACACCAAATTTTGGTTCTGGGCCCATGCATGAGGCTGGTCGTAACTCACACCTTCACAGAAGAAAAATGGGGCGAGCACGACCCAGCAGAGGCCAATAAAAGGGTGAATGGAGACATAACCAACCCCACCACCAATGCCGCTCTCCAGTCTCGTCCACGAAATCAACCGTTCCTCCTACAAGCTGGATTTGTCCGGCGTCGTGGGTCTGTTCGGAGGTGACTGTGCGGCAGATGCACTCGAGACGGTCCACCTGTACACTGGTCGGAAATGGGCTGGATGGTACAACTATCCAGGAACCGTGACCGTAGCCAAGAGGTTTGGCCGGATGGCCGACGGTCGACTCTGGGACAGTCTTTTTCCTGGACCAAACGAATCTCCCGCCAGGACCTTCAACCTTGCTGGCAAGGTTGGCCCCGACTACAAGGGTTCGTTTTCTGGAACCAAATTGTCCACCGATTACCTAGGCTATTTGATGGCGGGGGTCTGCGCAGACTCTCGCGGTCAATCGCTCCAACTCCGCAGGAAGGATAATACCCAAGCAAGGAAGACTGGCAGCTCTGCCACGGTCACAGTCGTCTCGCTTCCCTCACGAACGGATGAACGGCAGAATCCTGGGTCTATTCCCATTATTCCAAAACATAGACCTCCTCTCGCACTCTGGTCGATCATACCATCCCTTGTCAGCGTATTAGCTTCTGTCTTTTGCTTTCTCGCCGAGGATTCCCTCTGTGCATCCCTTATTCTTCTTGGCATCGTCAGCAGTGGCTTCTCCTCCCTTACCCTCGGTTGGGCGACACTGAGAATCCATGTTCCAGTTCCTTCTCCAGACTCGCCACCGGGAGATGGATTGATGTTTCCAGAGGGCGGAAATATAATCCTCCTGAAAGGGAACGAAGCGGACGTGAACGTAGTTACCAAGGGCCAATTTAAACTCGACTACAATCCCCACGGGATACTGTCGCATCCAAAGTACCACATGATCGGGATCACCTCGCTCCTCTTGTCGGTCCAGTTCTCGGTCCAGCTCCTCTTGATCCCGCGCTGCACGTTGTTTGGCCAAATCCTCTTCCTCGTTTCCTTCGTTGCATCCGGGGTGTACCATTTGTATGTGGTATCGCATGAGAGGGAGTGGGTCCATCGGGAGCTGCTCTCCCAGGTGCTTTCCGCCCGGGTGGAAAAATGGACACTAGGGACGAGGACCCAAATGATGGTCCTCGTCTGTTTGATCCTCGGCGAAGGCCGACACGACCCACTCAATTGTACACCCAAGGAGGTTTTGAACAGCATCGTACCCAACGACACCGCGGTTTGGGCATACTGGAAGAGGAAGGTAGTGAGGGAACTGGAGCACTTCTGGGGTCCTAAAGCATCGCTCTCTTACGATCCGAACATCCAGGTTGCCCCTGAAGATTTAGCAGACACCACCGAGTATGCGCGCTTCACAGAACAAGAAAAAAGGCTTCTAAACGACCTCATCGACGACGCTTGGTGCGTCTTCAATCGATATTCCCAGTGGCGGGATGAAGAATCTGGAATCTGGAAGGATCGACGCAGCAGCGCCGAAGGATGCTGGAAAGACCGCTTGCTTGGGAAGGTCAGCGTTGTTTAGCGTACGTAAATCTTTGTCGACATTACATATTGCTTCTTGAGCGTTTCGTTTCGATTTGGATACCTACATCGAGAGTGTTACCGCAGTCATGTCATAGTATATGCCCCATCAGTACAACGATCCGCTACCTTTATTTATTCTGCCTCACAGCATACTTGACTCGCGAACATGCCAGCCAAAACTCTCTACCACCTTCTTCACACCAGCCCAGCGGTCCGACATCGCAATCCGCGCAAATGAGGAATTTCATCGACTTTGACGATGCTATCGGGATTGAATCAAAAACATGTTGGCAGACGGACGCGATGGTTGACGCTGGGGTTCCCCAATTACCTGCATCGTCGTCCGTACGCACTACATTTCGCGAAAACCCAATGTTTTCAAACTTCATCGGAGACGGGGTGACGAGCCACCACGCCACCGTCGCAGGTGGTGTCGGAAGTGGATCCAGTGCGGGATCCACGGGATGATCAGGAGAATCCATCTGCCAAAAACGACGCCAGTTTCAAAAGGCGTTCACAACAACAACCGTTCAAGGATGTGGCCGACCGTGCGCTTACCTTGATGCCTGATCGCTCGACCAACTGGCCAACGCCACGCTTGAGAATGACGCTACGGCAGCCCCGTGGACAGAGGAGGTCGTATTTGTTCGTCAATACACCGTCATCAGAGGCGTGAGGGAGCGAGAGGTCGAGCAAGACCTCTTGATATGTTCGACCATCTGCAGCCGTTCCAGGGGCCATCTGTAGTGCTTCTAGGATCCCGGATGGTAGAGGGGTACTCATGTCGCGAAGTTTAGCGTCAAAGGAACACAATGGGAGATATCAGAAAGGCTACCCGAACAAAATGCATTAAGAGGGAATCGAACCCCCGGCGGGTCGATGGCAACGACCCAGGTTACCACTACCCCATTAATGCGACACAAAGTGGTAACAATGAACAACCTATACTAGGCTCAGGTCCTGTCCAGGAGAAGTGATAGTAGTTAGTATAAGTACATATAACGCTAAGCTTTCATCAATCCCCCCTGACTTACGACAGATTCACTACTATCCCCCCTCCGGTCCTAAACTGTCCCATGACTCGCCCCCCATAGTTTACAACAACGTCCCTCTCCCGCCCAGCAATGTTATCATCAACAGTAAACATGGCGGAGGTGAGCGCTCCATTCCTCCAAGCAAAGTCAAGCGTGATCCCCCCGCGGATACGCGCGCCTTTGATCGAGCCAGTGTTCCAGTTGGCGGGTAGCGTCGGGAGTAGCGTCACTTGAAGTGGGATGTCCATGCTAGCCACGTCGGGAGCCTGCAACAGACCATTCTGAAATGTGCGATACTCAGTCGACATCCCTTTGTTGACATATAATTACTGACCAAAAGTGCAGCCGGATATCCAAAGTTGGCATCGATTTGGAACACGGTAGCTCCAGAGGTATAGAGATCGAACAGGTTTGAGGCAAAGTTCCTCTCGATAGAGTACTACCCAATGATCGTCAATAAATTAAACTAAAAAGACATCGAGCACATACGGTGAGTCCTTCGTAGAACTTGCTTGTATTTCCAAGTTGAGCCCAACTCGCAGCTCTCCAGACCTTCTCCCAGCCTGCATCAGCATCTGGGCCGGTGCCGTTCCCTCTGTAATGTAAACTTGTTTCAGCAGCCGCCAGAACTTGCGCCCTGGTATAATTTAGGAACGTCCCGTTGACGAGCGAACCACCTTGTATACTAGGATCATAAGATGCAATAGCATAACCTGGGTATAGCTGAAGGTTTTCTGAGTCATGTGCCTTGGGATGAGCCTAGTTCACTCACACCTATCAAGTGACTCAGGTGGCGATGGGTATCAGTTTGGTAATCCAAATCGACTTTCCATTCTAGAGATGCATCCGTTAGCAACGTGTAACGAGACATGGTTAGAACAATTGACCTTGTAAGTGACCCCACGATCCGACGCGAAGCCCCTTGTCCATTTGGGCACGCTTCGATAGTACAGCTGAACCTCGATTAGAAATGGCGCTACTGCAGTTAAGGGAACATACAATTCAGGAATGCAGTGTCTGTGTCGCCAGCAGCCGCATATCCTTTCTCGACAGCGTTGAAAAGCTGCCAAATAACCTGCTGAGCGTGAGCACATCCTAGATCCTTGTAGTTAAACGTCGTGCATAGTGCTGGTCTGGGTCGAACCTACCGAACGTGATTGGAAGTTGCTCGGGGGAGTTACATGGCGCTGTGACCAGTGTGGAATCGTTGAAATACAGGTCTTCGATAAGCTTTTCTAGGTGGAAACTTGCAACAGCCTACAAGTTGCTCGGCACGGTTATTTTGTCTCGAAGATGATGCCATGCTCACCTTCACAAGCGGGTATCCTTGAGATTTCCACCATTGAATATCGTTAGTATAATCAAAGTGATCCCAAGCATGGATCATCTTTTATGCATGCGGTGTGAACCTATGGATTACCATGCTCATTAGGGACTGATGCACGTACCATCCAAGCATTCGATTCTACAGTGAGTTGGTGAACAGGACGGCTCAACTTATACTAGCTCGGCCAAACAACATACCGGGATAATTAGCCCATTGTGCGTTGCCGAACTTCATTCCACTGTGGCCAAAAATCTAGGAAGCTCCAGTGCATCAGAATGCCTAACAAATGTTGCTGACATACATTCATCTACGCCAATATTAGCATATGGCAAACCTCGGGGAGAAAAACCAACCTCATTATGAGTCACCCAGCCAGAACTGATGTTGTACAAAACCCAAGCGGTGTAGGCCCCACGGGGGGCCCAGGTATTCTGAACCAGTTATCATTATGATGCACTTTTCTTCTCAACTGGCAGCATACCTCAATATAATCAAACAAGGGAATAACAACATCCATGTTGGTCATCTCCGCAAACCAATAATTCATCTGGATATTAATGTTGGAGTCTACGAGTGAAGTTCAATGATTCGGCTGGGTAGAAGTTCATGAATGTGCTCACGGTAGTCTGTTTCACGGATTTATCGTCGCAAAAAGCGTCTAATCGAGTGCTAAGCGAGAAACACGCACCCGCACCCCAAGCGTTTGACCACCCGTTACCCCACTTGCCCTGCAAGTTGGCTGGTAGAGTCCCTCTAGCGCTACTAGTCAAGAGATACCTGCCAAAGTTGAACGTCAACCATTCCAGGTATGCGTTTCCAACGTTCGTTCGGTACGATGCAACGATCTGGTCCGTAGGTGTGCTGAAATCCAGTGTCTGTCCAAGCGAAAGTGAAAATCGACCCATAATCGACTGGTAGTCTGCAATGTGTTCCGCTAAAATGGAACTGTAGCTAGTAGATCGAAGATTTGATGAAGCCAAAAGGGTGACAAGATAACCGTGCGGGTCTGCGCCTCGAAAAGAGTAATCAGAAGCAGCATTTCCAGCTGTCATATTATAGTTGGTATCGCCGACCCAAATAATCCATGCCTCGGAGGCACCGGTAACGCTGAGCGTAGCATTAGAAGGACCTGACCCGGGAAACGTAGAGCATGTAATGGTGCCGCCTGGTGCCTCTACTTGAGCAAGGATCTCATAGAGCATCCCAGGGTTGGACACGTAGCCCCTGATACGAAGAGTCGAGTCGTTAGAACAAGTGACATTGGGAGTCAAAAGTCCGTTCTCGTCGCCGACAGTGAACGCGTAGGTGAGTGGTGGAAGTAGACCGGTAGAGTTTACATATTGCACACAAGCCCGAGTAGGATGTGAGCAGAATGTCTCTCTGTCACTTGTGTGAGTCAGTTTTCCCTTTAGAATATCATCGACATACCGGAAAAAGGTTGCACCATTCTGGGACCAGGTAGTGCGCGTGATCGCATCATCAAGATCCAACCATCTCACATAATTTACCACCGGGCCGGACACGTCCAGTGTTGCCAACAAATACCCAGCTCCAGCGTACGAACCTATAGCAAGCCGATCAATATGAACGGCGGGCGTGTGTAAGCCCAGGTTCCAAATATAAGCAGTATTGTTTACCAAATGCCCCAGCAGGTGTCATAAGTTCTTCGAGGTCTTTTTAATGCTGTTAGTTTCGTGCATATACGTTCGTGAACGTGTCCAGCATACCCCAAATTTGTCCAGATGAACTAGCAAATATATTTTTACGAATGTTCTGCATGTCCTGAGCATGTTGGGCCTGCTGGGAGGGCAGATCGTTACCACCGTTGTACAACTGCGGTATGCAAGACGTTATGAACGTATTACTTCCAAACAAAGGGCCAGATCACGTACAGGATCCTGAAAAGGTCCCCCAGACCAGAGAGATTCAATGTTAAGTTGAGTTGACTCCTGTGAAGTACCGCCGGGAAGCATCGCTGCGTGTGGGATAGGTTCTCTCGAAGACTGCATTGACTGCATGACGAGCACATACCAGCCAGATAGCCATTTCCGACTGGAAGAAAATCGTACTCCCATACTTTCCCGGGTGACGTGTACCAGAGGCCGTTTCCAGAAGACGGGAAAGCAGAAGGAATAGACAGTGTGAGAGAGGCGCACGTCGATACGGTCAGAAGACACTGAAGCCGTCTGAACAGCATGACGATGGCTTGCGGCAGAGAACCCGAGAGGAAATGAAACAGGGAGAGACAGCAAGCCCACAAGTGGGCGCCAAAAAGCCCAAGTAGTGAATCCATGTCTTGCGGCGAGATTATAAGCTTGTAGCCCAAGAGAAGTTGTCACAGGAATTTCAATATATGATACCGTTATGATCCTAGAGAGTCCACGATGAAGAGCAGTAATGCAGGTGCACCACTACGGATCCGAGGAATCGCGATGGCCAGTTCTTGGAAGGGGAGGAAAACAAGTTATAATGGGGATTTGGTTCAGTTGCCAGCTGGGACCGGATCTTCAACCCCGTGAGGGTCGCTTGCATGAGATGCCGGTTGACCAATCAGAAGACCGAACCCACCCAAATAAAGCATCGGGCAATGTGGCACCTTGAGCAACCCACACCGTCGTCGCCAGGTGAGCGAGCGCGGGCGGTCTGCTGGCACGCTGGCGAGCGACCGGACCCGAATTTCATTTAACAACTGACACCCAAGTGACACCACGTGCAGCTCCGCTTGCGGCTTGTAAGTTGCCGCATAACCTGAGCTTGAATCGACAGTGGTCATGTTGCTACATAAACGCACACAAGTAGCAAGGAATTAGAGCGCTCACAGTGAAAAGATCTCAAGCTCGGCCATGGCAAGTTGATACCTTTACACGGTTATAATTATCTGCTGTTGCTGATACCTATCGTGTGAAGTATCACTGTCAGACTGTGGTACGTATGCTACTTCTGAACATGGAGCCCAAGAGACTAAATACTTCAAGGGATCGTATTCTGCATCTAACAATAGTCCCACCTTCGTTCTGCCTGGGATGTCTCACAGTCCTTGTCCATCCTCTACTTCCTCTTCGAGTGGTGGTCACTTTCCTCAACCAACCCACCAGACCCTCGACCATGATCCGTGTGTTTGATTTTCATTGTCTACGAAATCGTTTGCATCTCATTGCAAGTGGGTGGGTACTGTGTCTTCCACTTTGGCGTCTCAAACAATAGAACATCTTTCTCAGCGGCCGGTCCACGTGCTGTCAACTGAAACACATCCATGCAGATCCCATCGTAATCGACTCGGCCTCTGACTTGCTTGAAAGGCTCAGTGATTCATTTCGTGTTTGTTTCGAGCGCCGTTACCACTATTACAAGAGGTCTCACCTACACATACGGTGGGTTCATCTCCTTCGAATGGCTATATGCTCGCAGCATGCTTTTGTTATCGTTCGGTCCCCGGAGTCGAACAACCGATATAGCCGACTTGAAGAGTACGGGATGATACATTTCCTTGGCATCACTGCGTTAGCGTGTTGGCGTCGAAGAGACTGGATGGGTTACGTGGCGCAAGCTAGTTTTCCCTTGCGTGCCGCCTTCTTGTTCATCGCACGCTGTCGACAAAGAGCGTTGAACTGAACAGTACAAGAGCTAGTTGTAGTCTTCATGATACAGGGGTTCGGTCACATGATCATACGGAGCGCTTGATTTCCGCGAACGGGCAACCCCACCGACAGAGCAACGCTCGCATTCGTAACCCATAGCACTCTTATCCATCTCTCTCATTCCTTCCCTTTACAAACGTACACAACCATGGCTGCAAGACCTCTCAACGATGACGAAGTTTTGAGCGAGATGAACAAGATGGTTCGTCGGTCACGTCTGTGCTCCACTCGTGGCTCAACGCGATCGGTGTCCAGGTAGCGTTCATCAAGCAAGAGGCCCTGGAAAAGGCACGGGAAATCAAGGTCAAGGCGGACGAAGAGTTTGCCATCGAAAAGGTGGCTCCCATCTCTCGACGTGACACCGAATGGAGCCCATACTCATATTCGTTTCCCGATAGGCCAAACTCGTCAAACAGGAACAGCAAGCGATTGATGCGCAGTACGAAAAGAAACGCAAGGGCGTCGAGGTAGCGCAAAAGATGTATGCTCCATTGCTGCTGCCATCATGGATCGTTATGCTCATCCGATGCGCAGTGCGCAGTCGAATCTGACAAACAAGTCGCGTTTGAGACTTTTGCATCGCAGGGAAGAGCAGACCCAGGAATTGTTTGAAACGGCGCGTTCTCAGGTCGTTACGCTTGCCGAAGACGAGGGTCGAAACTTGCAGTTCCTTGAAGGCGCTATCGTACAAGGATTCCTTCAACTCATGGAGCAGCACGTGACATTAATCGTACGCGGAAAGGACGTCGAGCTCGCGCAAAAAGCCGCAGAGGCTGCTGCTCAGACTTATACCCAACTCAGTGGCCATGAAATAACGTTTGGTGTCCAAAGGGGACTGAGCGACGAAAGGTAACGATTCGTTCCGGTATATCATTCAAATTTGACGACCCGCCATTACCACAACTAGCTCTGGAGGTGTCAAACTGGTCAGCGGGGGCAAGCGAATATCGATCGACAACACATTGGATGAACGTTTGAGATTGCTAGAAGACAGAGTGAGCCATCTCCTTGAACCACTAGTCTCAGCATCTCATCCTCCGATAGATGTTACCCGAGATCAGGAGAGATTTGTTTGGTCCCAACGAGAACAGAAAGTTTTATTCATAGCCGCTATGCAGAGATTTTAGAATTCCAATTCATCCATCTCAGTTAACAACCACGAAATACACGATATGAGCTGCGCAGTTGACGCACATATAAAAAGAGAGCCTAGCTGGGCGATTGCATGCATTAAGAGGGAATCGAACCCCCGGCGGGTCGATGGCAACGACCCAGGTTACCACTACCCCATTAATGCTACCAAACGTCCATTCGCGATGCGCTCAATAACCTGTAATGGTTTATAGTATCTGAGAGACCGACGCCAAACCTGAGCTGGGTGTTCAGATCTGCAGATCCCGACTCACGCGTCACATCGGTCATCGATATCGGGGCAGCAAAGCACATCCGGTGTAAAAATTATTATGCATCCTATGGTCTTCGTGAGTTACTTAGGGGCTCAAAAGTGCCTTGCAAAAAGTTATTCTCAATTACCACAATGAACTGCAAAAACAAGCCGTCAGATGCTGTTCCCGAAATTGTGGTCGACCCTGATGAGAGTACACAACAGTCCACACGTAATGCCAAGTATGATGGCAAGTATAAGATGTTTGTCGTTCTAATCAAATCATTATTCACATTGTTTGCAGTGGTAGAACCTGTACACAATTCACAGCGCACCGTTGATGAGCACCAAGCCCACACCAAAGAATCAAGGGAGGTATGCAAAAAAAAATTGTTGATAACGAGTGTTGTTGTGTTGATACCTTCCTCGCTAGGCCATGCCAGCCAAAGACGTCATCGATTCGGACCCACTCCAGCGCCTGCTCGCTATGACACGCCAGAAAATTGCCAAGCTCCTCCAAGCACCATCCTGGGATTCTTTGGTCGCGAGCCTCAGTCCTGAAGAGGCTGCAGCATCCATTGCTGCGCAACTGGACCGCCTGGATGGTACCATTTTCTTTCAGAGTTATCATATATTTGTTCTAACGATTGCCATTAGGAGGCGAGCGGGTCAGGTTGCACAACGAGCTGAGCGGCAACAAGTGAGAGCGGCTGACAGTCATGAAGTCAGAAGAGTGCTTGCCATTCCACGATTCAAGTCACATACACCAAAATTTTGGCATCGTGTTCGAGCAAGATGTTTAGATCATGTTTTTTTTTCCCCCTACGGCGTATTGATATGGACATGTAACGTACTAGTAGCCCTGTGTTAATACTACCTCCCTTAATACTACCTCCTAACAACAACATCCGTCCAACGTGACCTTGAACGTTTTGAACAGTGCCAAGGCTTGCGCATGCACTATTCACCGTCAGGTGCATACAACACGAGCGGGAAGGAAAAATGTGGCAATCCACAAACGCATACGGCTCGTTGACAAACCCTGGAAACCATCCTCCGCTGTTCCACTACGCACGCCGTGGTCAAAGGGTAGTGCGCGGGCTCTGTCGATGGCGTCGTAGACAGAAACCAACACCTGCAAAACGACTGGCGAGCAAATTGACACACTCGTCGCTGGCAAGAAAAGGCGTCGTCGGTCGACTTTGCACGGTGACCATGCCCTGGTCGTGGCATGAGCGGATCATACACATAATTGTCACGCAAATAACCACCGCTTTCCCTCGTGTACCGATCAAGAATACGGCCAAAGACTGTCACTGCCCTCCTGAGTCGGTTGATGGGCATTCTTCATAGACGATCGATCCGAGTCATTCCCGCTTCCATGCCCCGATCAAAACAACAACGTCTCATCGGTCCGCAAGCAAGTCGGACACACCTGGGTGCTACATGTCGCCGCTTCATGTGATAACACGCGCCACCTTGTCAGAGGTCCATATATGCTCCTGGGCCGAAGCTCGCGTAGCGGACTGGTTGCCAGACTACTCAAACACGACCGGCGGGTGCGGATGCTTGACACGGACAGCACATCGTGAGTACAGCTCGCGTTTATCGCTCCATCAAGCCGCATGCATGAACATGAAGAGGGCCACAGGGCGGGAATGAAATTGGCGTACAAGGTGAAAATGGAACGTACACCACAACGGGGAAGAAGAGCGCGAGGCGTCAATGCTGCGGTCCAAGAGGGTATTTATAAGTAAAATTGGCGATGGGAATCAACTTGAGCGATGATTATGTGATAATTAGAAAATGTCCGTAGAAAACGAGGTGAGACCGGGTGGTCCAATGAAACATGCGTGGATGAACCCTCGTCATCAATCATGACATGTCCGTCAAACGGTGTGTTTGAAGTCGTAGTGAATGTATGTACATGCACCGAGCCAAGGCATGGTGACACGACGCGTGTACGCACGAGCAGCGATATGGTGCACGAGGAGAAAGCGAGGTGGACCCATGGTGTTTAGTACGAAAATATCATCAACCATGGATTGAGGACGATCTATCAGGAAACAGCCACAACTGGTCAGCGCTCATAACGATAGAGGCACGTGGATGAAATGAACGATGAAACGCGGCGTTTCGAGATGGAAATGCCTTGCAAGGGCCGATCATCCGCGCGGAGGCAGACTTGGAGGGATTGGAAAAATGGAAGGGGGCTCACCGGGAACAAGAGATGACATGTGCAAACAATCCTGTGATGAGAAGCGTGTTAGCGCAAGAACCAACATTCGGCGGACAAAAACACCGACGCAAGTGGAAGAATAACGGCCCACCCGTTTCCAGTGAGCTGCCATTGATAGGGAACAAGAGACGTGCTGACGATAATCATGCCCCCGATGAGCACGATGCACACGAGGAAGGGAAACCAAAACCTGCAGGATTACCACGCGTCAGCACACATTGAATTACCTCGTCGGGTGATGGAGCCGTGGGTAGCGGGAAAGTATGGTGGAGCAGGAATGCAGGAAGTTGGTGCCACGAGGTTCCAGGGAGGGATAAATCGTAAGGCAGACGATAACTGCTTACCTCTTCAATATTCTCGGTACTTCCTTGAAGAAATTAGATCGCTCCACTTCCTTCTTCGTGGCCGTCCAAGTGATGTTATAAGAGAATAAGTGCGCCAACATAGCCTGTGAAAGCGGAATTCCAAGACCGCCGAAGAAGAAGAAACTTGGATGCGATGAATAGGATGGCCACAATCAGAAATCGATACTCACAAGAAAGGCACCCACATCAGGTTTTCCGAGAAAGCCCATACTACATTCTTCACGCCAAGTCGATACTGCAGGAGCGTATAGCCGAGATTTCCGAGGCCGAAAAACACGATGACTGTAGCCAGCCAGATCTCGAAGCTGTGTATGTAGAAACCGTCAACAGGAAACTGGAATCCGAGCAAGAAGTAATTCAAGAACGAGAGCGTGACAGAGACGGCAATTCCATCTACAGATGATGATGAGTCATGCGCCAAATATCGAATGGGCTACGACGAACAGTACGAGAACATATCTTGTGGGAAAGCAGATATAGATCGGTTCTAAGTTCTCGCATTGGGAATAATGAACGTACAGGCTAACATGGAGATCTTGTAATGTGTCGGAGCGCTGGACCACATGAATTTGTGGATTTGGTGACTGATAGGTCCTTTTCGCCACCATTGCACAAAAGGGTTGAACAACAGCCTATTTTGAGGTAGTAATGGCCGTCAAGTCGAGATAGGCAGTGCACTTACTCGCTACATCCGTAGGCGTACTTCTGCCAACGGTTAAGCTCATCATCTACGGTGAGTGATACGCCCTCCTTGAAAGCACCTTTGGAGTATGATGCCCATCTAGATGAGAAGCACGCGTCAATAGGAATACAATTTCCGGATGCCAAGCTGGAACCAACAAACCGGATAATGTAGCCACGTAATTGCAATCTAAGCGCCATATCAAAGTCCTCACTTACATTGGATTCCGACCATATTTTCTGTTTACCGTCGGCAGGATCGACAAAGGCAGCGTCTTGAAGTGCTTGCCAACGGAGAAAAGCATTATGACCGACGAATGGTGCAACCTCACCGTTGGCGCAAGCCATGGAGATACATTTGTTGATTCGCCGTGTGAAGAACGCAATGCCGTTTTCGAAATAGTGGTGGGCGACCTGCATGACATCTGAACGGTTGTGAGCACCCCAAGCAAAAGTGACAAATTAAATAGAAGTCACAGACCACTCTCGTGTTGGAGTACTGCCAGTTCTTGGCTGGCAAGCTCCGCGAATTCGCGTGCCGCATCACGGAAGCAGTCCTCCGGTACTACCGTATCAGCGTCGACAAGCAAGACTATGGGACCAATGCGGATTGAGCGTGAGTTCGCTGCCCAAGGACGGTAGAGGCCCCCAGATTCCTGGAACACTGATCGTGCGTTTAATAGAAACGGACAATGGGAACGAGAACCGAAGCCACCTTCTTCCATTGCCATCTGCAAAGCACGTTCCTCCAGGTCTTCGATTATAGGAAGTGGAGGGTTGGGTGTATTCCCTCCAGAGGCACTCATGAAGACAGGGGTAGAAGCTCTTGGGGTCCCAGGGCGAGTAGGGGTGCCAGTACCACTCGATCCTTGGACTAGATTGTACGACGGAATCACGCTTTGGTCGTTTCCTGCACGCCCCTCGTACTGCAGGCCATAGGTTCCGGGGATCGGGCCTGCGGTACCATCTAATCCGGAGGTGGAAACGGAACCCCGAAGGTTTGATGACGATGTCTCCGATTGGAGGCGTTCAAGAGTGCGCTCCATGCGTAAACTTAAATCGAGGGCATAGTTCATGTTTGATGCCTTCTTGAAACGACCCGCGCGTTTAAACCCTACCAACGATGTTACCAAGACGATCAGTCGGGGATGCAGAGCACATACTTGCCTTTTGGATTGGACTTTTCATTGAATGTATGCGCTGGACGAGCGACCCAACCGATGTTATGGGTAGCGTAAAAAGACAGGCGAGCAGCCGCATCGGCCGGAGGAAGCAAACGCAAACCATCGTCATTGACGAATATGGAAGACGTGCCACCTTGTCGTGCGTAGGTCTGCATGGCACGTTTGAGTGATTCTATTGAGGGAGCCCTAAATAAAGCTGTCAGGCGGTTCGTAATCGGAGGGAAGCGAGACCCACAAGACGGCATCCAGGCCTTCTTTGTAAACTGGCATTTGGACTGTGATATGGGGAAGGACTGCATCTACTTCCTTGTTTGGTTTGGGTGGGATTGCAGAGTAATATCGCGAGTTCTCGTGGTAGTGTGCAATGGGACCGATGGACATTGCGAGGTTCTGGACGAGTTGGAGGGTAAAGAACTGCAAAAGAGAGACGTGTCAATGGAAACTCTGAGCAAGACGCAAAGGGAATGACCAGTGAGACGGCGAAGAGGACTGGAACGAGGACGAAGAACAACAGATGTGTGTAGTCTTGGTCGAGCATATACTCTTGCACGACAATCTTGATGCCGTTTCCGAGGAACACTGGAAAGAGGAGCGCATTTACGCGTCGGTAAGCTTATCACTGTAGATGTGCGTACCTGCGGAAAGCCCAGCAGCAAAGCCGTTGTAAACTGGGGCGTAAAGCATTGTGGGACGGTGGGACGGTTCTTGTTCCGCCTTTTCCGAATCTGAGGGGGCCAGGGAGACCTTGCGGCCATACCACGTGCGACGGAATTGTGGTGGAGCGGGAGGGGAAGTCTCTGGTTCGACGTGCTTCTCTTGGGGCTGGGGCGTGCCAAAATGAGAGTGGCCAGAGAGTGAGGCGGGTGCCGAAGGAGTGGATATCATGGAAGAGGTGAAAGGGGGACGATTTCTCCAGAGAAGGCGAATGAGACGGTCTTCGAAATCACGGGCGATGGGAATGATGGTGTCGAGAGAGTCAGACCAGACGACGAGGACACGCTCATCGCGCTGGAGAGAGGGTGAGATGGGGGTTGGATTGGTACAACGCACGTACGATGAAGGCAGCATTTTGCTCCTTGTCGGCCTGCGGCAGGAGGACCATGGTGTCCATGATCTGAATGCGGGTGTTTGCGTCAACATATATGCAGTCAAGCTTGTCGTCGTTGGGACATTCTGCGAGAGCGGCATGGACTGCGGCGCTCCTGACCTTTACTGCGACCAAGGGGTTGAGAGCAGCGACGGCGGCCTCGAAAGGCTCGAGGGCGGCGACCTCGTAGGGAAAGACGCGAAAGGAGCCGTCGTGGGTGCGAAGACAAACGCCTGGAGGGACCGCGTCTTCGTTTGGACGGAACCAGGCGTCGCCCTGGGTCTGTTTGAAGATCCAGTGTAGGGTGGCGTCGTATCTGTCGTAGTCCATGCCGGGGGACGTGCCATACTACGAGGATGACCAGGTGGGTTTATATTGGACGAGGGGAGGGAGTAGATCTGAGATTAACCCAAATCGGGAAACGGCGATTTCGAAGAGTCTCCCGAGTCCTCGTTCAAACTGGCACTTTAAACAGCCAGCTCGGTCGAGTCCTCTTCCCCCCCCCAATCGCACTCCCTGACAATGTCCCCTCAGCTTCACAGCGCGTCTACAAGCGAAGAGGACTCGCTCACCTCCCTTCCGCCCCCATTCTTTCGCCAAACAGATGACTCCTCCGCAGAAGACTCGGACCGCGACCTGCCGTCCTCTCCCCCATCCACCACCGTCTCCCCGCGCAGCTCTCTGACAGCCTCTTCCGTGCGCAAGACACCCCGCAACCATCGTCGTCGCTCCCAGCTCGCACTCAGCGCCCACCCCGGCGATCCCGAGGAGCAGACCTGGTCGCCAGCCAGCCTGTACGAAACCACCGGTCAGCAGAGACCCCCTCCGTCATCATACACCTACCCTTTCCAGGCCTATCCGGGAAACCCGGACCCTCTTCCGGATTTCATACGGCGCAGAGGTAGCGCTGATTCTATTCGCATGGTCACCCGTTCAACCACGTCTCCCCGCACGCCACGCATCAACAAGTTAGGCGATGCTCCCGGTTCCGGAGATTTGCCCCTCCCCCAACCACCCTTCCTGTCAGACCAATCCCCCAACGCACCTTATCGCTCCTCGACTGGCTCCACATCAACTTCCTCTCTCTATCGCGCCTCCGCCGCCGCGGGCTTCGCGGACCAGGCGTCATCGCCTATTCCGAGAGCCAGCTCAGCCACGTTCCGTACTCCCTTTCTGTCTCCAGCATCACGTCCGTCAAGTACGTGGTCGCCACCGTCGTACAACAACGCTCTGCCGTTCAATGTCCCCTCCAACGCGAACTCGACGACAGCCCTTCCGTTGCCTCCGGTCCAAAAAAAGGCAATGACGTCTACCCGTCTGCGTGAGAAACTCAGCGACGAGGACAAGCCTTGGCTGGCGCTCAAAAAGACCAAGCTCGAGCACGCCAGCAAGTGGTTGACCTTTGCATTCTTGTTCATAGGCATCGGCGTCGCAGCTTTATTGGTTTTTCGTGGATACCAGACGGTCCACCTCCTGCCCGACAACCAGCTGTGCATCGTCCTGGATGATGACTTTAGTGGAGGTTCCCTCGACACGACAAACAACTGGTCACTTGACGTGGAACTGGGTGGATACGGGTGAGTGCGACGTCAAGCTTGGATGAAAATCTTTCTGCATGCCTCATAGAAATGGTGAGTTCGAGATGACGACGAATTCACCCAACAACGTGTACATCTCGAACGGCCAACTGTACATCATGCCAACACTCACCAGCGACTCGATCCCAGGTGGGTATAGCTCTGTCTTGAACAATGCCACGTACACACTGGACGGGTGCACTGCAAACGGCGGTAGGTGATCCAAGACGGAAAACCAGACATGTTCACTGATTCAGTGGCAGCGGTCACTGACCAAGGAGCATTCGTGTTGCCTAGTTTCCTGAAAAGGCAAGATACCGGAAATGGAAATAACACGACTACCACAAACACGACGGTCACGGGCGGGCCGGGCTTCGGCACGGGCAACAGCACCTCGACTGGCAACAGTACCACCACTGACAATGGCAATGGCACCAACTCGACCACGCCATCCAATTCGACCTCATCCACGGGATCAGGCGGGCACCCATGCACCGCCGCGTCCTCTACCCATGCTGGCACCGTCATCAATCCAGTCATGAGTGGTCGCATCAACACCCGCGGCAAAAAGTCTATCAAGTACGGCAAGGTCGAAGTACGTGCCAGACTGCCCCAGGGCGACTGGCTCTGGCCAGCCATATGGATGTTGCCCGACGGAAACGACACCTCCACCACCCAAGGCACAGGCGTCTATGGTAGATGGCCTGTGAGCGGGGAGATTGATGTGTGTCGAACCATGTCTTCTGCGTCACATTCGGTGATTAACAGCCTGTCCGACGCAGATCATGGAGGCGAGAGGCAACTTGCCTTCATACCCTGCACAAGGATCCAACTATGTGCGCTCCACCATAAACTATGGTCCCTTCCCTGCGGGCAGTACGCCCATCTCGACAGGCGAGTCACAGTCCACGTCGGTGTCGTCGTCGTCGTACTAAATGCCCTCCCAGGTTCCAATAGTGTTACCTTAACCTTTCTGAAGAGTCTCTATGGCTGGGTGAACACGAAACGCGGAAACTTTGCGAGCGACTTTCATGTTTATGCGATGGAGTGGACTGACTCTTGGATGCGGTTCTACACGGACAATCGACTTCAAGCTATGATCAACCTCGACATCTCGTCCAAGAACACAGACTCATATTTTTTCAACGTGGGCGGTTTCCCCTCCGTGGCGATGAACATGTCGTCGGGCAAGTACATCGAGGTGCAAGATCCTTGGTCGACTGCATATGGTGGCACAGCCGCCGCCCCGTTTGATCAGCGTGGGTGTATAACTTGACGCTCTTTCCCATCCACGTCTAAGCCTGATGCACAGAGTTTTACTTGGTGATCGATCTTGCAGTCGGCGGAACAAGTGGATGGTTCCCAGATGGCGTTGGTGGCAAGCCCTGGTATGACGGCTCAGGCAGTACGTGGAGCTAGCCTAGGTTAAAATGAGGTACTGACATCACGACATGAAAGCCGCCATGCGTGATTTTGCCTTGGCGCAGAGTAAATGGAGTGCAACATGGCCGTCCAGCGCTGATAGCCGAGCGTTTAGAATGTGAGTGCCAGCACTGCTCTCCCGCCATGGCGTTCCTGATGTGCCTGCAGTGACTATGTCAAGATGTGGCAACGTTGTTAGATGATAACGCTCGGACGGACAACATTTCGTTCCTTGCTTGATTCCCAATGACTATATCACACAACCTGCGAGATTTTCCAGACTCTGGACTCTACCGATATCACAGCTACATTATTCCTGTTTGCTTTCACCACTTGATAGCCGAACTTGGACCTGACAGTAAATGTAGAATTTTCTCGCGACGATTCGCAAGTCGGTGCGGGTTCGCTGATCATCACTAAATGTTACATGCTTTCTCTAAGATCTGGCGGTTTCCCCCTTCCAAACGTCTAGAATCTAGAACCTTACACCCCATCCGTTCCTCATGCTTGCGTAGCCACCGCTTCGGCGACCTTTTCCTTGAATAGTTTTTCTGCATCGGTCCACACCCGAGCGGTTTCTCGCTTGGGAAGCTCTAGCAATGAGGGGAGCAGATCGCTGCTGAACTGCTCTGATGCTTCTCGTGGCAGTAACGTAGGCAAGTGGTCGATGGATACCACCGAGAGAGGTGGGACCCCGTTCCTAGATACGCCTTCAGTACCTCGTTGACGAGCAGGCAATCGATCAACGTCTTACCCAAACTCGACAGGGACAGTGGGATCCAAAAAAGTGGTATTGATACTATAAATGGGTATCGGATTGAACGGGTTCGTGGTGTCGCAGCTGACATCCACGACGACGGACAACCTTCTAGACTGACCCGCAGCAACGATCTGTTCTTCGTTGATGAAAGGAGGAATGGCAGAGGAGAGGTAGATGCAATTGATGAAGATATCGACGTCCAGGATCTCCTGGAACGGTCCCCCCTTGGCCGTCTCTGCCATATCCCACTTGATAATGTCATCTCTGAAAACGCGGTCAACACCTCGTCCACACGCGTACGATCACACTTACTCGTCGAGACCAATCTTGCGTAGGAGATCGACGGCGCCGCGTCCACATCGGCCAAGAGCACCGATCACGAGCGCCTTGACACCCTTGCCGCTCCCACCGAGCACCTCCTTGACGTGGTGCACCATCTCCGTCTCGTTTGGGTAGGGCTCAAGACGGCCCAACTTGTCCCCGTTCCGCTGTGCGGCCAGCGCGAGCGCGCCCGCAGCCGCGCCAGCAAAGCCAGCATGAAAGCCGAACGCGGCGACACGACGGCCGTTGGCGTCGGTGAGGAACTCGATGTCGTAGAGCGTACCACCGCCGCGACGGAATCGATCGAGAATGGACGTCCACCCCGCCTGTTTCTTGTAACAGTGTGCAAACTGGATGTGTGTGTGTGGTAAAGGATCGGTCGAATCGGGCAGCTCTTTGAGACCGATGATCGGGATATCGATCGGCGCGGTGGGCCACGCGTTATTGGGGACGAGTGTACACCCGATGCTGTTGAAAAGGATGGGGTGATTAACGCGCGTGCACGTCGCGTAGAGTGAGATGAGGGAGCGTACGCTTCGAATTCGGCGTCGTCAAAGATGCGCTGTTGGTCGCGCTCGACGCTGATCTCGAATCCGGCGTCGATGAGCTTCTTGGCTGTGGTTGGGGTCAGTGCTGAGCGACGTTCGAACTCTTTATTTTCGCATCGTAGCCAAAGTCGTTGGACCATTTTTTTTTTGGTGGGACGGGTTCTGGGATCTGGATGATATGATACTGACAACTTGAAGTTATGACTCGACCACGTGACTTATGTCATCCTCAAGATTGTCAGGGGCCAGCCCTCCTAGTATGGATGGAAACGGCGCGGTGCCAGCTCCAACTCGAACGCAGCGAAGGCTAACACTAGTAGGCACTGTCTGTGTCCCGGCCGCGGTACAAGTCGTACATATCTAAAATGTGAGTGCAGCCTGCAGGCCTGAGCACCCAACCAATCAGACCCCATACACAGCTTCGATATCATCTCCGACTCCATAACAAGAAATGTTTCCATGTCTTTCGTTACGTGCTCGACGGCCTCGACCTATCAAATGTGCACCCTGAATTGCCCTGAATTTCGTTTTGGTCAGTCACTCTCTCCAACTTGAATTCAGCCGCAAAACATACTATTGACATGGTACGCTCGAGCCACAATTACGAGCCGCATCGGTCATGGTCATGCACGTATGTACTATGTACTACATTGTACTGTGCCTAGGTTCAACACTATAAGGTACAGTCACATCACAAGGGCCATTTCATGTTTACGTTTGCCAAGGCTTGTTGTTGACCGTGGCGTTGCCACCCTTCGCCTCACGGAGCTGGGCATTTCCCGTGTCATAAAAGCACAACCATGTCAGGGCTTCTGAGTCTGAGAACCCATCAACATCCATCCCTTGGCACGCTGACCCCGCCGAAATGTTAACATTCCTCGTCGCCTTGTTACTGTCCGTGCAGTGGGTTGTGGGTGATGGTGTACCTCGGCTTCCACGTCAGCATAGCGCCGCTGCGGTCCCCCATGTCCTTTCTCGGCTCTTAACCCCACCAAGTGCCAAGTTTGCACTGAGAGACAGTGGGTGTCCCAGCGGGTGGCGTGAGTCCGATTTCTTGCATGTTTTGGTGCACCTGTTCACCATGAACCTACTCAGATACTTGTCCAAACTTTCCAAACGAGTGTGCTCCGGATGGTAGCTTTTGCGTACGTTTTTTCAGGGGAAGCGCGTCGCGAACGTTGTACTGAATGAAAATATTCAGTGTACGTCAATCATAAACTGCCCAGATAACACCAACGTTCGTCTATTTATCCCCTTCTTTACTACTTGCATTTTTACTAGAAACACCACTTGTCAATAGTGCTTCGGTCCCGGAGGTGACCAGTAAGACAATTGCTGGGTTTCATACCGACACGACACCATTCTGAACATGACCGCGTTCTGTAGATGTTGCCCTCAAGATGCCCAGACTTGTGGCGGACAAACCTGCTGTAACGCTGGCGCGACCTGCTGCAGTGGCAACCAGGATTGTTGCGACTTGGGCAACATCTGCTGCAACGACTCGTTCGGTGGTTGTACGTCACGTGTACACACCTGTTATCATCAGTTAGGCTGACACGTCGCCAAGGTTGCCCTGAGGGGCAGTCCTGCGCCAGCGGAAGCAACACCTGCCTTGTTAACGGGAGCAACGGGAGTGGTAATGGTA
>JBBPLG010000139.1:0-42090 GCA_038089695.1 Xanthoconium separans | reverse complement strand
GACCCTCAAACGAAGCCGCCAACGTCTGTCACTAGAACTCGATGACTCTGCAGTCGACTCAGTCAAAAATATAAATGTCGCAATAAGCGTCAGATATGACCACCTGTTTACCCATGTGACTACCGGGCTCATCAAAAGTGCGGGAGACCGTTCCACGCTCAGCCCCAGGTCCCCACCTCTCACTCCTCTCCCTCACTCTCGCAGGATGTCTGCTGTCGAAACAGTGGCCCAGGCAGGGGAGACTCTGGCTCTCCGTGCAGTCAATGACCAGGAGATGTACAAATATGCTCATCTCCTGCCGCATTTCTCTCAGGATAAATATCCACCTCTCGCCCCCTTTGAGCATCTCGATCCCGGATTCCGTGCTCTCAAGCACCCAGATCCCCGTGCATTTCTGAAAGGTGCAGGATCCGTAATCGAGCTAACCCCAAACTTGGGTACGGAAGTCCGAGGAGTTCGCCTCACGGACCTTGATAGCGATGCAAAGGACCAACTCGCACTAGAGGCAAGGACAGCAGCCATGATGAGAATCGCAATACCTAATCTGTCCAACAATAGGTCGCTAGACGTGGATTGATGGTCTTCAGGGATCAATCAGATTTCATTGACCAGGCACCAGAAGCATATCTAGAATGGGGTCGTCATTTTGGCAGGTTTGTCTACCAAGTATATACGCCGCGCTCCAGATACAAGTCAAAGGTCTAGGCTGCACATTCACCCCGCTTCTGGCCACCCCAAGGATTACCCCCAAATCCATCTCGTATACAAGTCCGTTTTTGTCCAGTCTGCTTTCTGCAAACCCTTTACTCGCTCAACAGGGATGCCAACTCGACGTTCAACTTTGAAATCCAGGATAGCATCACGACTACCTTGTGGCACTCCGATGTCTCTTACGAACTTCAGCCCCCCGGGCTTACAACCTTCTTCCTACTCTCACAACCTACGACAGGGGGCGACACATTGTTCACGTCTCAGGTTTCTACACTCAAGAAACTATCCCCGTCCTTTGTCGCATTCCTCCGAACACTGAGCGCGGTGCACTCTGGAGTCGAACAAGCCAACTTTTCCCGATCCGGAAAACGGGGAGGTATCGTTAGACGCGAACCAGTGGAACACATCCACCCCGTGGTGAGGCGTCACCCAGTGACCGGCGAGGAGGCGCTCTACGTGAACAGGCAATTCACTAGACGCATCGTCGGTCTGAAACGCGAAGAGTCGGGTGAGCATTTTGTTTGCTGTCCCGATTGCCCACACTGACCTAAAGAAGAAACCATACTCAAATTTCTGTATGATCACGTCGACAAAAGCAGTGATTTGCAGGCCAGGGTGAAATGGGAACCCGGTACCGTGGTATTGTGGGACAACAGGGTGACCGCGCATGTAGGCAAAGTTCCCTCTGTTAATAGGTTATTTGTTCGCTGACGCCGTCTGTGAAAGTCTGCCATCGTCGACTACGGGAACTCGAAGGAGCGTCGCCACGGTGCACGTATCACTCCTCAAGCAGAGCGGCCTATTCCAGCTTGGGAGGGTTTAGTGCTGCCAGAATAGACTGATCTGCATTATGAATGAGGGCCAGTTGATAAACTCTAGTCGTTCTGAATCATCACTTTCTTACCCGGCGAGTGCACCTCATGTGTGAGAATCATTTGCAAAGGTATCACAACCCTTGACGCCTCGGCCAGCTCCACGAACGGTGCGCCCATTGAGGGAGACTCGAGCGGCGGGACAGCAACTGCGAAGCCGCTAGGCTACGTCAAAACGAGAAGCCCGTCGTGATGGCCGGGATTATGACTATATATGGACATTTTCCGCCGAAGATGACGGGTAGCCCCTCTCCTCACTTGGTTAAGCGTCTGCCTGTTCCTAATACTACTTTAGTCCAAGTCTAACGTCTCCTTCCTCTCCTTATTCGTTTCCTTTACATTCACCATCGTCGTCCACCATGGCGACCAACACCTCCGAGAACGATTCTTTACAACACCAAAATCACCAGTCCAAGGAGCACCTTGCACCCAACCAACTACATGACGTACTCGCCAGTGACGCCTCCAGAGGGGCTTCAGTCCACTCCTTCAGCCCAGAAACATCTCCTCAAACAAAAGCCGCAGCAGTCAGTGGGGGGCTCGGGAAGCTCCCCGTCGCAGGCGCTGAACAAATGAATGAAAAGGGTGTGTTGTCATACATGCTTTTCTCGAGCACTGACCAACACACGTTCAGAAGTCGCCGTAGCCACTGGAAACGGGCGGGACGTTCTACCGACAATCAATGTTGAGGATACCGAGAAAGTAAGAGAGGAGGCACCTGAGCGTCCCAGCTCGCTTTCGCCCCCGCCAGGTGGCTATCCCTCCGGTCTTGCCCCTGCTATTCCAGACTGGTATAAAATTGGATGGCGTGCCGCCGCCAATATAGATGCCCCTCCACTTGAAGAGGGAGAAGAGAAAGACAAGTCTGTCCTTGGACTTTTCTTGAACGAGCAGTTCTACGGCGACTGGTACCACAGCGCTGCACTCATATTCTTCGTGCGTTTTCTGTTTTTTTTTTCCTCTTCACTCTGCCTGACCTGACTTTCTAGGCTGTATTTGCGTCTCACTTTCTGACCCGCTTCCATCTTGGATGGGGATGGTTGTTCATCCTCTTGGCGATCTGTAACACGTATTATGTCAACTCCATGTCGCGCATCCGTCGCCGTGCTCGCGATGATATTCAGCGCGAGCTCGTTAAAACCCGATTGGCCTCGGAGCATGAGAGTGCCGAATGGTTGAACCATTTCCTGAACCGTTTCTGGCTCATCTACGAACCTGTGCTTTCCGCCACAATGGTTGCCTCTGTTGATCAAGTTCTCAGCACGAACACACCCGCATTCCTGGATTCATTGCGCCTCACCACTTTCACCCTCGGTACGAAAGCCCCACGAATCCAGAAAGTCAGGACCTTCCCACACACGGAAGAAGACATCGTCCTGATGGACTGGGAAATCTCGTTCACTCCCAACGATGTGTCTGACCTGACTCCTCGCCAAGCAGCACAAAAGGTTAATCCTAAGATAGTGCTATCTGTGAGGATCGGAAAAGGTCTTGCAACCGCGTCAGTGCCCGTCTTGATCGAAGATATCAGTTTCAGCGGCCTCATGAGGGTCAGAATGAAGCTAGTATCCAACTTCCCTCATATACAGATTGTGGACTTCAGCTTTCTGGGGAGGCCTGCTTTCGACTACGTCCTGAAGCCAGTTGGTGGCGAAACATTTGGTTTCGATATCGCCCATGTGAGTAGCTTGTGCGTGTCTTCTCTGGGATACTGATCACCGTGACAGATTCCTGGGCTCTCTGACTTCATTCGTGAAATGGTTCATGCCAGTATCGGACCCATGATGTACGACCCGAATGTTTTTACACTCAATTTAGAGCAGCTCTTGTCTGGCGCTCCCCTGGATGCAGCGATAGGAGTAATCCAAGTAACCATACACGCCGCTCGGGGACTCAAGTCTGGTAAAATAGGCGGGGGGTCGCCAGATCCCTTTGTCAGTCTCAGTATTAACAACCGCCAGGAGCTCGCGAGGACCAAATATCGACACTCCACGTGGGAGCTTTTTTCTGTCTCTTTGATAATCTTGCTAACGGAAGCTCAGATACAACCCGACTTGGGTAGAAACCAAGTTCATTCTCGTCAATTCTCTGCAAGAGCAGTTAGTGCTCACCGTGATGGACTACAACGAGCTCAGGAAACCCACCTCTCTTGGCGCCGCACTATTTGAAATGCACAAGCTCAATGAGGATGCTGTCTTCGAGGGTGTCGAACTGCCGATCTTGAAAGATGGAAAAACCCGTGGACAGATTCGGTTCGACGTCTCCTATTATCCCGTGCTCAAGCCCCAGGTAGTCGATGGCCAGGAGCGATTACCGGAAACGAGTTCGTAGGAACATCCTTGCCCTATGCAACTTATTCAAACCCCTCTTAGATGTCGGCATTGTTCGATTGACTCTCCACCAAGCCAAGGAACTTGACGCTTCAAAGTCGCTTTCTGGAGAATTGAATCCTCTCATCAAAGTCTATCTTGATTCCGATCCTTCCCCCATCCATAAATCGCAAATCATCAAACACACGAATAATCCAGTGTGGGAATCCAGCACCGAATTCCTGTGCTCGGATAGACATTCTTCGATGATTAATGTCAACGTTGTGGACGGACGGGACTTTTCGAAGGACCCCGTGGTTGGGTACATGTCTGTGCGCCTCGAGGAATTGCTTGCTGAAACTTCCGAGGGGCGAGACTGGTGGCCGTTGAGCAAGGCTGGAAAACTCAGGATGAGTGCACAATGGAAACCTCTGCATATGGCAGGCGCTCTCAGTGGGGCTGCCCAATACGTCCCACCCATCGGTGTTGTGAGACTTTGGCTACAGAAGGCGATAGATGTCAAGTGAGTTGTTTGTGTCATCACATGAAATTAGCCTGACCGCTGTGTAAAGAAATGTGGAGTTGGGTGGCAAGGTTAGTCCATCAACATATCACGTAGGGAGTCTAACATGTCATTCTAGAGTGACCCCTATGTTCGAGTGCTGGTGAACAATGTTATTCAAGGTCGAACGGATGTCGTCAACAACAGTATGTGCTGAATATCTTTTTATAACACCGAGTTTGTATTCCGTATCTTGCAGATTTGAACCCTATGTGGGATCAAATTATCTATATACCCGGTGTGTTCCCATAGTACATGCTTTTTTCAATACCATACTAACTATGATGTGCAGTCCATTCTATGAAAGAGGTTGGCGATTTCTTTTCTCTTCCTTTTCGAGTAACCTGATTCATTCGCAGTCCTTGCTCATGGAAGTGATGGACTATCAAAACCTGACGAAGGTGAGGGCAGCTCTACTCTCACACTTGTGTTAATCAATAATTCCACTGTCTAGGATCGCTCTCTTGGTTCCGTTGAGCTTCATGTCAATGTCCTCGTCCAGGAGTCATCGACCGATCCCAAATTCCGTCACGAGTCCACTGGGAGGAAGGAAATCGTCCAGCCCATCAAACTTGATGGAGAAAACACATTCAAGGGTCACCTTCACTTTGTTGCTGAATTTATTCCCGCTTTGGCTCTCAAGCATGTCGGCTTTGATGCAGCAGAGAACGAGATCGAAAAGGCTGCAAAAGCAATGAATGGGATAGCGGGTGGTGATGTTGCTGCATCTTCCTCGTCTTCAATGTTATCACAGATCGTCACGGTCGACCGCCCCGTGACGGAGCCGGGCACCCAGGCAACGCAGTCGCTACATGACACTCACAACATTGACGCATCCCAGAAGCAGGATGACCCAGAAGAAGAGGACGAGAAGCAGCCTTCTGGGTTAGAGCTTGACAAAGAACAACTTTTGAAGTACCGTATGTGGACTCTCACTGTGATGTTCGTGAGGCTCACTGTATGATTAGAGTCCGGTATTATCATCTTCAACATATTGTCAGGGAAACTCCAGAAAAAAGCGCGCTTGGAAGTTCTCCTAGATGATGGATATTGGCCAGCTTTCAGCACGATGAAGGCTCGCAGTACGAGCGCTCAATGGCAACACGTGGGAGAAGGTGTTATCAAAGAACTCGATTTCGGTCGTGTCTGGTTACGGCTGAACGAAAGTGCAGAAGGTGATAAAAACGACGCCATCGCTGAATGGAAAGGTGAAGCGAAGTCGTTCTTGCAATCAACGCTGGTAAGTTGAATGTTGCAAATATCATCTCGCTTTGACCCAGTTTACGTGTAGGACCACCGCGAAACGTTCATCTTGACTGATGTGCAAGACGAGAGTAAATTCTCTACGGTTGAGATCGAAACGCGCTATGTCCCCGTCCCCCTCAAGTTGGAACCGAGGGAGAGCATCAACAGTAAGTTGCTCCATTCCACCGCTAGCATGCATCTCACGATGTATACAGACCAAGGTGTCTTGCGTGTCGACTTGATCGAAGGCAGAAATCTCATGGCCGCTGACAGAGGAGGTATGACGTTACAAAGAGATTATTCTCACTAAAGACACATCACACAAGGTAAATCGGATCCGTACGCGGTATTCACCCTCAACGGGCAGAAAGTATTCAAGTCACAGACGAAAAAGAAAACATTGCACCCCGATTGGTCAGAAAACTTCATTGTCAACGTGGTAAGCTAGCCAATATTCTCAGTTCCGCATTGTCCAAATTTTCCCAGCCTTCTCGGGTTGCTGCGGACTTCTCAGTGGAGGTATTCGACTGGAATCAACTTGAACAAGCAAAGAGTCTGGGAACTGGCCGGATCACTCTGGATGATCTAGAGCCTTTTGAATCTGTGGAGCGTGTCGTTCCCCTTTCAACGGAGAAACATGGCGAAAAAGGACAGGTCTACATACGGATGACATTCGCACCCGAGATCATTGCCAAGGCGCGCAAGACGACATCAACGTTCTCTGTCGCTGGTCGTGCAATGACCCAGTTCGGTACGTTGCCGATGGAGGCTGGTAAAGGTGTCATTCACGGCATTCACGGTGTTGGGAATATTTTCAAAATGGACTTCCTTCACCATGACAAGTCATCCGAACCTCTTGCTACACAACCCATCCCCGAGCGGACTGAACAGCCTACCTCGAATTCAGTACGCGAGTCTGCTATCTTCCCATCAACAGAATCGGGTCCCGCTGGTACAGGGGGTCCTCCATCCGATCCGGGATCGTTGCGTGTAGTGGTGCTGAGTGCGCAAGATCTTCCTGGGGGCGACATGAAACCCTATGTTACCTTGCGTATAGGCGATAGAGAGTTCAAGACCAAGCATGGGGCTAAGACTTCCGCACCCGAATGGTAAGTGGCAATCGAAATTAGTCCATGCCTCAGATGCTGAATGATGGCAGGAACGAGTCCTTCCTCTTCGCTGCCAGTGCACATACGCCGAAGCTGCACGCGTGGGTTTATGATCACAAGACACTTGGCAAAGATAAGCTAATTGCGGAGGGAGAAGCTGATGTTCGTGTATTTCTTGACTCTGTTGATGATCTTGCTTTCTGATCTAACTACTTCAGATTTGGAACCATATTCTCCCCGGTCGTGACAACATGGCTGACATGTCGCTCCAATTGCGTGAGGCTGGACAGCTTCGTCTGCGCCTTGAGTTCGATGGCGACGCGAATCCTAACCATGATGCTTCCATTGCTGAACGTCACATTGCATCGCCATCCAGGTTCAGCATTAGGGGGCGTAGACCTGATGACGGTTGAGTACTAGTTGTGGGCTTTGGGTTTCATATTTTTGGTGTTCTTGCCGGTTATGTCTATGTTGATCCAACGAAGCTGTTATTTCTTGCTCTCTTTGCTTTGATATTTCGCCGTGGACATGGATGCAACGCTGTTTTGTATGCTATTTCTCCTCATAATATAGCTCGACTTCGAGAAAAGCATATGATGGACAAATGTTCTCTTCCAGCTCGTCTTTGTATTGTGATCTGCAACATTTCAGAGATTACATGATGTACAGTGAAATGACACGCACCCGACTGTGCAAGCTGAACTTTGTCCGCATCCTTTCACAAATCTCATGGATATTGTTTTGCGCTAGTGCTACAAGGTAGAACTTGCCGCAGTCCGACAATAAATCCTACTATGTAGGTAAGTTGTAGCACAGTATCGAGGGCATGACACACTCCGACGGTGTCAAGAAACCGGTTTGTGACTTCCATGCCGTCTAGTCCACCCGCCCAAGAGCCGGCGATGTCAGCTCCATCTTGTGCATAGAAAGACTCTTCGTGGCCTGTAGGAACGTACGGTGGATTAAACAATATGACGTCAACGTTGTGTCGCAGTCGCATTGATAACGGTTGAGAAAGATCGCATGTGATCGGATTGAGAGGGACCTAATGTACCGAATGGAACATGAATGAAGTTTCATGAATACCGTTGTAGGGAAGGAGCTGCCTTGTTCTGTTTGCCCGTAGCCAAAGTGCAAACTGAAGCGCGTTGGTTGATGTCAGTGCAGAGGTAAACTAGCACGGTTATCGGCACTGAGCTCGCATGGAGTCGAAAACAACTGACGGGCGTTTGTTGGTCCCAAAATTGAGCCCAGGAACGCAGAGACACAACCAGACCCGGAGCTGGCTCGGTTGTTTAGATATACTACCGCCCGGACATGTACTTACCCTATCTCAAGGCATATCAATGGTTTTTGGGCGCCGAGCCGCTCTGCGTCCTCTTCGAGGCCATCTAGAAGCAGAAACGTGTCCTCTGTTGAAATATCGATCATTCGCTGACACCATCATAAGTAAAACTGACCTGCGGGGTCATATACATGAAGCTTGTCGTCGTTGGAGAGATGTGAAAGATCTGGTGTTGGTAGCATCTAGATAAGATCACTAGATCACGTGGTCAGACGCGTCGCAAACGCGTGTCCAAGCCTGGAAAGAGACCACCAATTACAACCATGGCTGCCCGTGCAAAGGCACCCGCGACCCGCACTTCAACGCGAACAAAGACTCCACCTGTCCCGTCTCCAAGCCCACCTCCACCCATTAAAGCGATCAAGGCAAAGGCGTCAGCTCGATCGATCACTGCAACAAAGACAACTACCTCAACGAATCCGAAGTCTGTCGCATCCAAGAGAGCCGGAAAACCACCAATCGCCAAGTCAATAACAGAGGAGCAAGAACCGATCATGGTATGTGCAGTGAATCCCATGTGTAACAGCGTCAGATTCACCTTGGAAAAGGCTTATCTTCGCATAAGGCCGCGCCTGGGCGATGACGAGCCGACAACCATGCCTTACTTGGATCCGTTGTCAGATACTGCGGTAAGAATGACCGATCCATCTAACGACAGCCGTGGGGCCATTTATCGATCGTCAACGACCGCCCCTGCCACGATTTACAAATTCTCTCATGTCTTCCTTCCCTCCACTCAGCAAGCCGACTTCTTCGCGAAGACGACATTTCCCCTTGTTCAGGATCTGTTGGACGGGCAGAATGGTCTCATATTCGCCTATGGGGTCACAAACTCTGGAAAAACCTACACTATCCAAGGTCGCAATAAGGCTGGGTCTGGTGGGATTCTGCCAAGAACACTAGACGTAATATTCAACAGTGTCGAGAATCTACAAAGTGATGGACGCGTGAGTACGTCCGAGTGGCTGCGCACGAACCCACTAATGAAAAATGCCATAGTACCGTCCTGTCCGACTCTACGGCGTAGGGGAGGCAGATCCATCTGATTTGCCCGCATTTCCTGTCGACCTCAATGTTCCAACCGAACCAGCCTTGGCTGAAGTTTTGGCCGAGCATATGGCGTCTTCATCAGACAACTCTGATCGCCATGCTGATCCGACAATAATCAAACTCGACCGCAACTACGAATATTCCGTGTGGATTTCCTACGTGGAAGTATACAACGAGAAGGTCTATGATCTCCTTGCTTCGGTCAACGATGACAAGGATAATGACGCAGCGGGCCCTGCACGTAACACAGGGAACGCTCCAGGGCAAGGCACAAATCCGGTCATCGTAACCAGAAAGGCACTTGCAGTGAAACCTTGTCCCGCGCTTGACACGTCGGATGACGCTGAAGTTGGAAATGTCGGAAGGTATATTTCGGGACTTAAACAGTTCCGTGTTACCAGCGCTGCACAAGCAAAAACTCTCGTCAAACTCGGGCAATTACATAGGCGTGTGTTTGGAACACTTGCCAACAGTCAAAGCAGTCGAAGTCACAGCATAATCACCATAAAGATTCTTAGGAATCATCGTGGTGATCGCGATGTAGGCAACTGTCTCCCCTGACAAGCTTGCTATCCTCTCAACTTGTGCTAGGATCCAAGCTCAGTGCAAATTTCGCGACTCACCCTTGTTGACCTCGCCGGGTCAGAACGAACAAAGCACACTCAGACCACTGGTGACCGCCTCAAGGAGGCAGGCAATATAAACAAGTCACTCATGGTCCTGGGTCAATGCATGGAGGTAACCCCATTTTGTCTCGAACAGACCACAGTTTGAATATCATCGCAGGTTATGAGGTCCAATCAACAGCGCTTGGCCCAAAGCCTCGCTAACCCTGGTCAGAGTGATACAAGGGATATAAAAAGAGCGTTAGCTGTGGTTCCCTTCCGGCACAGCAAGTTAACTGAGATTCTCATGGATTACTTTGCTGGTGATGGCAGAGTTGTAGGTCTCTCGTTCCCGAATCAATTGAACATCAATTTCACCCTTCTCGCTCAGGTTATGATCGTGAATGTCAACCCATACGACACTGGATTTGACGAAAACTCGCACGTCATGAAGTTTTCTGCGTTGGCCAGAGAAGTGTCAACAGTGGTGAACAATGGCCCCATACCCCGTGTTCATGCCAGTCCTACTAAACCCATTGCAACTACAAAACCAGGTCGTTCAGGATTGCCACGCGCCATTACGCGCAAAGTGACAATATCGAGCTTCGGGCCAGGAAATAAACTCAGTGAGGCACATTTAGAGATACTTGAAGGTGAGTATGTTGCCAGAGCTGGATAGCAAACTGCATAATGTGCAATTCAGAGGATGAAGAAGTGAACGGTGATCAGGAGGACAGTGATGACGAGCCAATCAATCCGTTGGTGGATGCCTTGTTCGATGAAATCGAGGACCTGCGTCTAAGGGTATGCATGAAATCGAAAACACCCGGAGCTGATCAATGATGCTCTTTTTCAGCTTTATGAGGCAGAAATGCGATGCGCTATAGTCGAGGCGGAAACTCGAGAGGAAGTCATGAAAGAGATGGAAGAGCGGATGCGTGCCGTCGAGAGAACCTATGCGACAAGGCTTATGAGTGAGGTGCGCCGACGTCGCATTCACCTTGTGGGTTCTACTCATGAAATAAGACAGGTCGAACGCAACGAGCGAAAAATGGATGCAAAGATTGATATGCTGCACCAAGCTGGTTTGATTGGGGCCGCAAAGAAACCGGTGGTACTATCGAATTCGGAGAGTGAGATTGAAGATATTGTTAGAGACGTAAGTTGTTCGTGTCTTGCGCCGGGTCCACAAACTAAACGGAAATAGTCTGAACCTGAGAATTCTGGCCAGGAATGTGAAACGGATGTCGAGTCGGAAACACCTTCCTCCCCGCTCCACGGCAAGGGGAATGCTCTCACAAGTGAAACGATGGGACATTACAGTGAACACAAAGAGACAGATCCTTCATATCCCAGGACGGACAATCGCGCAAATGACGCGAGCTCCCAAAGTACAAATGAAGACGAGGATATGGCACCGTCGACCAATGATGATGTCTCAGCCTCGGATGACTACATTCCTCCAACTGCTGCCAAGACTATTAAGAAAGATAAAAGCACGAAAAAAAGCACGGGAAAAAAGTCGACGAGGTCCGTATCCAAGCTGGAGCGGGAGATAAAGGGTCTCTCGATCGCGGGGGATGCCTCAGCTCAGGTGGATGATTCGATTATCATTCTTCCAAACAGAAAGCTCCGCCAGGCAACCGTGGAGGCCAGGGGCCCAGGTGTTGAATACAATCCTGGTAAAGGAGAGGTGGACGCTGTAAAGAAGAAAAAGAGGTGCGCACGCTGAAAGTAGCATTTGCAAAGTTCTCAATCATGCTTCAGGCAACTTGGGAAGAAGAATATCGTGACGGAAGACGAGGTAGAAGAGGTGGTTGGGGCGATGGAGCATAAGCCGTTGAGGAAGAGTGTAAGACGTATGGGTAATCATTAAGGTCATGTGACGAGACGCGTCAAGTATAATGTCACGTGCTGCTGTTTTTGTGTAATACAATACGCTATCAAGTTGGCCTTCATAAATGACCGTGCAGCGCAACTCGCCATCGCGCCGAAACTCGTTCGCCGTCGCTAACAAGAGTCAAGCACACCCTGGTCGCAGGCGGCGCGCTCATTCTATAGCCCCGGGTGATCACCTCAGTCCAGCAGCCAAAGCCCGTCGATCTCTGGTCGGTTCATCTCTTGGTGTATCCGTCACGACCTAACCTGCCACAGGCTCCCAGAAAGAGCATCCTCAAGGCGGCAGTTAATGCTCCTGATGATGGTGATGATGTAACCCAATCCATGGACATGACTCGCGACTACCGCGAAGACAATCCCAGTCGTAAATCTCTGGGCAGGCGCGTCAGCTTCGCAAATCATGCTCACGTACGCCTCTTCGAAGTACCAGATCACAACACAAACAGCACAGCCTCTCCTCAATCATCGCCTGCTGTCGAACCAGACCTAGACCCTTCCCGAGCCACAAACAACGAGAATGTATATCCGGGTGCGCAGAGGTCTCGACGCCGTAGTTCTGCTCGCCACTCGATTGCTTTCAGCGAAGGCGGCGGGGAGGAGTCGATGGACATGGACTCTGACGATACCGGGTTTTCCCCATCTGCCTTCTTCAGAGCCGGAGCAGAAGGTTCTTTGGATGACGAGTTCAATGATATGGACGTGACAGAAGTTGTCCCCCGAAATATTGTCAGGAAACGGTCACTATCTTTTGGAGTCTCTCGGCAGCCACTCGCAAATCTCTCCATACCTCACACATCCCCACACGTCCAAAACGCTCAAGATGTATCCAACGAGACATCTTACGTTGAAGAGGAGTCTTCCCAGTCACAATCTTTCACTTCGGACGGCGATGTCTCTCAGCCGATGGAGTTCACAGTACCCCTCGTCCGTCCGCCCGAGCCACCAAGCGAGGCATGGCTGGCCCTTCGCTCTGCCACGCACTCGGGAAATACGCCATATATCCCGTCTTCGGATGATGATGGGGGGGATGATGGTGACGACATACAAGAAATGGAGTTAACTGATGCAGTCTCGCGGCTACAGGCCGCTCGAGCTTCACTTGGCATTGGTGAGGCTGTTGTCGAAGAGGGAGGAGAGGACAGCTTCACAAGCACCGAAGATAGCTTCATGGATGAGGGTGTCGGTAATGAGGCAGATGGAAATCAGACTGTCAACGTCACCCAACTCCTGCGTCGCGTCAGTCTTGGACCGGGTGCAGATTCCACCATAACATCGGTTTTCAGCAGCCAAGAACAATCGAGGGAAGAAGCTATTAATCAAGCAGTGCCTGAAATACCCTCCATTCCACCCGCTGATTCCCAAGGAATTTACCCGGCAATCCCTGACTCACCTGAATCTCCTACATGTCTTGCTGATCCTGTTGATGAAACAATCCCCTCTGCTGCAATCGTACCGGAACCGATTCCATCGTCACGGGGAGCTGTTTTCAGCGCTCCTCAACATGTCATATCGGAAGTCCAATCCATGCCATCTGAAAATCCACCGCAACCCATAACCACTTCAGAGCCACTGAACTTCACTTTCACGCCGAAATCACGCGCTCCCGCATCCCCTGTTCGTTCTCGTTCGTCTTCCCCTGCTAAAGCGCTTCCGTCACCGAGAAAGTTCACTGCAGCGTTTGCTCCCCCCGTTACCCGTCCTTCTCCTCTCAAGCGACCAAATGATGCCCTAGACGCTGAGCATCGTTCGCAACCAAGCCCAGCAAGACGGACCCCTGGCACAGAGAGGTTATCAATTACTCCAGGGCGGGGTACTGGTGCTGTTCGAGTTCCACTATCTCCATCCAAAGTGTCGCCGCTTAAGGTGGCACCCTTTCATATTGAGGGGCAACATGACGCGGGATCCAGCAAGCGCGCTTCCATTGGATTTCGCCGACCATCTGGCTATTTTGCTCAGCGGAAGAGTCTCGGAAATGCAGCTCCCGACCTAACAACTACTAGTCGAATCTCGCCTATCAAAAAAACCGCTGTTCTGCTGGGGCGAAAGAGCATTGGCTGTATTGGAGATTCTACGGAGAATGAGCTCAGAGAAGATACCGATGATCAACAACAACCAACCTCACTGCCAACAGTTGGCGGCCCCGACGGACTGGAACAAACATCTGAAATTGTATGTGTGTCCCCTTGTCGCGAAAACATAACGCCTTTACCTGATAATCAGAATACCCACCTTGACCATAACAAAGACGTGGACTGGAGAGGTGAAGCAGGGGAAGAAAACATGGACGGTACTCAAGAACCCCAGATATCAATTGAACAATTTTTTGAGATGACGGGTATCCGATTCATGGACGACATTGCTGCGCCCCGCCGTTCGATTGTCCATCCTTCTGTTCTCCGCCCTTCCCGAAGGGCATCCACCGAAGCACAGATTCCCCTTGCAGAATACGTGGTTGCGATGGCGGTAAATGTCCCCCAACTTGAACTCTACAGTCATGTCAGCAAAGATTTACAAACTTGGGTTGAACGAATCAAGGAGATACATAGTGAGGCGGAAGAGGAAGTCCAGAAAGCAACACCCCCACTTTTCCAAGAGTTCGTCACTACTGATGAGAGTGGGCAGGCTGAGTTGCTGCACCAGCTCAAATTAATCAAGGTACACAACCATGCCCAGGCCAAGTCAGAATGGTATGACTGGAAAATGCAATGGGTCGAGCAGCTGTATCAGAAGGCAAACGGGGGTTTTAAGAATTTGGAAGCGGTAAGTGTCTATGCCATTGCGCCTGAATGGACCTTATGGTTCGCCTAGGATGCCAAAACCCTCGAGGGAATCATACGCCAGGCACAAGATATAGTTCCAGTTTTACAGAAGGAGTATGACGACCTGATGGCAGAACTCGCAAAAGAGCAGGCTGAAGTAGCGGAGCTCGAAGGATGCGACCAAAATTATTTAAACGAGCTGAAAGCTACCATTGCCGAACAAAGGTGGGGTTCGTGCTTCTAAAGATTGATGGTGGTTTTCACGAAGGTCCAGTGCGGAGCTGGACACCTATCATGCAGATGTCGAGGAAGCTAAGGCGAAGCTCGACCGTATCCAGGAGAAGCTCAATGAAGTCGAATCGCAGAAGAACGAAGTTGCATCGGTAGTAGAAGATGCTGAACGACGCATTCACCTGCAGAAAAACAGCACACGCGCGGAGATTTTTCAGCTTAAAGGCAAGTTCTGACACTTGACACCATCGGTATTGTGTTCATTCAGTGAGCAGATGAGCTGGAAGCACTGCAAAGCTTGCATATGTGGAGGGCAACCAAGGTTCTTCCCGAACTATTCGAATTTACTTATGCATCAAGTTATTGTATATCCATTCCTTGCACGAGGTTCCGTCCAGTCGTTGCAGACATACAAATCCGACGAATTGAGAACGCCAAGACGAAGCAGCCCTTTCCTCTCCTGAGCGCATTGGTGCTGCGTACAGCGAACCAGCTCATTATTCAACACGGAGACCAAGGCGTTCGCGAGGTGAGGATATCATTGAACTTGGTCGCTTCTCCGCTGACCACCGTGGCTCGTAGATTGTCCAGCGTCTTGGCGACTATTGGTCATCTTGCTCGCAAGTCCAAACTCAGCTGAAACTCCTGTCTATCAAGTTCCCTCTCTTGATTGAAGAGACGCCAACTGGTTTCTCTGCCACTGCCACCATCATGTTTCCAAGCCATAAAGCAAAGGCCTTGATATCATTTATCTTCGATACCCCAGTATTCTCATCATGGCCCGTAATGATCCAATCCCTGCGTTACGATGTGAGGGTAGCATATGGACCCATCAAGTGAGTTCAATCACGGACACGTTCTACGCACATACTCACTCTCGAAGTCGGGACATAATCCTGAACGCTGTCACTGCACGCTTACGACAGACTAGTCCGATCAACAACCATGCATGTTTACTGGATACTTGCATGGAGGCATTGGAACGTTTTACTTAGGATCAACAGATGTCTGATTTAGCGACAACCGGCTCATACCCCATCTTGTATAGTGTACAACGCAATTTATTGAGGACATGACTAGAAGATGGACATGACTAAAGAGATCGAACAAAGATAGATATATTCCCTAGATAATGAAGACGTCAATGGGTCGTAGATCCTGTTACAATGCGTTAAAACAACTTGTATGAAACTCCGAGAGGACTCACATTATTCAAGCATGCAAACCTTGCAACCGCTCCTGGTTGTGATCCAGCACAGCCATGAAGATGCTCAACATTTGACGAGAGGATTGTATGCAACTTCTCCCTTCCTCAGCTTGGTCTTTCACGGAAGACCATAAGCAAGCAGCTTCCTTGGCGACACACGACGCCTCCCAGCTTTGACGCAAATTGATAAGCATGGCGTCGCATAGCGAGCGCGCTGCTTGTTGGCCTCGTTCATAACCTGCTTGGGCGGCTTGGTCACACCGAGCTTCCGCCTGCTTCAGCTCGCCCTGAAGCGATACGGTGAACGCAGCTCGTTCCTCGTCCATCCGATCCCTCGCTTCCACATTAGTGCGCAGTTGTTGTTCGAGAACGGAAATCTGTTTAGCAAGCTCTTCCGTCTCTCTGATCCGACATTGCTTCGCAGCGTAAAGTTGCTCCTCCAGTTCCTGCAAGCGTGAGAGCCTTTCCTTTGCAATAGACTCCGCTTGGGCAATTTGCAGGCGAAGGAGGGTACTGGTACCTGAATCTACAGGGGGTGGCAGATCAACTGAAGTTTCGAATATTGCGTTCAAGTGATGGACCGCGGGAGAAGGGGTTACATCAGGAAGAAGAACCTGAGAGATGGAACCGTAGCCAGAAGGCGAAGGCAAAGCAGATAGATTAGGGGTCTCTGGAACCTCGAGACCAATGGTGCTCGGATTTGGCGAGGGACCGCCTGGGGTAAAAGGAGCAACGACGTCCGCCAACCTGCCCTCCAAATCCTCTCGAGTAAGGATTTGTGAATCATTGACCGCCATCTCCCATGAAAAAATCGAACCGTGATTTTGATCATTGCCACGACCTCTCGGCCGTAGTACTGGTGAACTTTCTGAGGGAGGCAATGGGGATAAATAAGACAGGTTGGCACGAGTAGGTAGAAGGCTGGATGGACGGGAGGGTGTCTGAAGCTCTGAGTCTGTGGATTGGCATGTTGTCGTCCGAATCCTCGGGATTGCAGGGGTCGGCGCTGCGAGAGAAGCCACTGGAGCAAGCAGTAGTTCAACATCGTCGATTTCCACGCTGTCCTCGGTATTCCCTTCATCGCTCTGGGAAGATCTAGCCGGAGAGCCTTTGCTATTACCTCCAAGACGAACGACGGAATCCTGCCTCGAGTGATGTGCAAGTGGTGACTCTGGAGGTTGACGCAGAGTGCCTCTCAACGGAGTCGTGTGTTGACTAGATGTTTTCGGAAGACTGAAACCGAATGCATTCTTGAGTGAAGTAGGGTTCAAGGGCGAAGGGCGGGTGCGAGAGGAGCTGCATGATGAAGCCGAGGAAGGGGGTCGTGTGGTCGGGGCTCGCGACGGAGACGAAGTCCCTGCAGTTTTGACCGTTTTCGCTGGCCGCGCGGATGCAGCACGGGCAGGAGACGAGCCGGGTTTCGCAGACTGAGAGATCTTGGACTTGGTAGGAGTCGAAGGGGCGGTCGGGCTGGGAAGATTGACTTTGACCGCCAATGCTCTGTGTGGCAATGGGCTAATAGGCCTCTCAACCTTGTCGGCAGGGGAACGCAGAGTATCTCTGCCCTTGGGTGAGTCCCATTGTTCCCTATCATCCTCTTCCGAGGTGCTGAACCGCCTCCGGGTCCCCGCACGGACAGGGGAAAGCGGTTTCTTGATCGGCTCAACGATCACAGACTTGGGCCGATATTTTGGCAATGCAGAGGAGATGGTAGAAGAAGTAGTCTTAGAACGCAGTGTCGAGCGTCTAGAAGGGCTGGAGGGTGTCGGTTCTGGGGATTTAACCCCATGCTCGTCCGAGGAAGGGCCATGCTTGAGAAGAGCAGACTGCCTCCTGCGAGTTATGGTCTTGAACGAAGGACTGTCCTCCTTTCCATGCGGGGGAGCGGGGGACTTTGATTTCTGGGAGATGGTCGTGTGGGTGATGGCAGTGGAGCTCATGAGGCTGAGGCGACGTGAGGAAGACTCTTTGGGTTTCTTGAGAGCGCCGTCGCGGCCGCGAGCGTCCTTGTTGATCACGTCGGCGAGTGCCTTTCCAACGGACGTGAAATTGAGGGAATGGCGCAGAGACGAGCGTGTTGAAGGTTTGGGTGGTCGAGAAGGTTTAGTGGCTTCGGTGGCCATGAGGACGATCTAGTTTGCACTGTGAATGAATCTGTAAATGATTGGGTTCTGTTCCAGCCAGTTACAATGTGGTCTGCGTTGTACACCACGTCGTCGCCGTCGTCGTCGTTGTCGTCGTTGAAAAATCAACTAAAGTGGCAAACCGTCCGTGTTTGTATTTGTGGGTCACCACATAAATCTACCTACTCCCGCTCGCTCCCTGTACAAAAACACGTATATGGTCGCGATATTTATCGCCCCGTACCACAACCCTTCAACTACAAGACCCACAGAACTTATATCCACCACCTGGGCCCGTAAAAGGAAATACGGAATCAGAAAATACCGAGGCTCCAAGAGCGGTGTAGGTAACAGCGTTATAAGACTCGCAAGGGGCACGACCCAGGTCTGCAGCAATGTTTGGTGACCAGCTGGTGATGACGTTTGGGGTCAGTTCCCATCCCCCCTTTGATAGTAGCAGACCCCTCTCACCAACACGCAGCCACCATGCCCACGCGCACGCTTGATATCCCGGTATGAATAGATAAGGTACGATCGGATGCAGCATGAAAACCCGTCGCCACACATAAAACGTGTAATGGCGATTATCAGCCAGTAAAAACGGATGGTGAACCCTTCATCATCCAATGCAGAATTTCAGCCACCGCGATGAAAGACACCAAGTGACTCACATGAATTTGTGCACCGTAAATGCCATGAATGCTGAAAGCAACGCCGTGAATGCAACTCTTCTATCTCCAGATTATCAGCAGGTTCTCTCCCTCGTCAAGACAGACATACCTTTTCGTTCCAAACATGCGGCGAGTAACTTCGCTTGCAAGCTTCACTGCGCCGCCGCGACCAAAAATGACTGCAGGCCACCCGATCAATGTTGCGAACGCGATGAAATAGTACATCTGAGGCACATGCAACACGGGAACGTGGTTAGTCTTGTCGCCTGCAATGTGGAAAGCATTGATCAATTCCATGGAAACAACAATATTGCCTCCGAGATCTTGCACCTAGCACGATGCCACCATTCCAAAGCACGAATGCTCCGAACAAAACCAGCACGGGTGTATAAGGTAGGAAGCCTAAAAATAACTCTGGAAATGCGGCTGGGGCACTCGCGATTGACTGTAGAAAGTCGCCTGGAAGTATGTCGCAGTTGTACCCAATTGCGGGAATGAAATTTGGTTCTACTCACCTGGGCGGGCCGACAACGCAGGCGGATCGTGTAGCAGCATATTTCCGCGCCTGAACCGCAAGCGCATAAGCTGACTAGTTGCAAACGCATATACCACCCAAACGATATTTGTCTGACGGAAAAGACAGCTAATGACACCTAGCTATGAAGAACGAGGACCCGAGTCAAGGTATGTAGAGCATTACAAATGAGACGCACTGTCGCCGCAGACAGATGCCAGTGTTGCATTGCGAATACCACTGTTAGCAGTACTGAAACAAGACTGGGAACATCTGTGTAGTACAGGAAACCATAAAACCAAGTGATCGGGAATGAGGATAGGACCAATGCTTCGGGGCTAGGTGCGAACAACGGCGGTGGCCGGCGACGCTGGTGATGCGCGAGGAGACGAGTGCAGACAGGTGGAAGAATGATCAGGCTGAGAGTCACCGTGAACCGCAAAAATGCCAGATTGCAGCGAGACAGGGATATATAGCGAAGTAAAACACTGAGGATATACCTTGCGACCGTGACTGTTAATTAAAAAAGTCGTATTATTGGGACAAAGCAAACTCACAGTCCTGGCGGTGTGGTGATCTTTGGGTCCCAGGTCGACCACTGGCCCTTGCAATATGCCTGTGCTTGAGGAACGTGGAAGGGTTCATCCTGCTGATGATCAACGCGTTGCTCAGTGTGCAAATGAGACGGCCGCACCATGTACGGGTCAACGACTTCATTGTTGAATTCCCTCAACAAGGCCAGCGCAACACCACAGTAAACAAGATAGAGTTTCGTGTTGAGTAGCATGCAGTACAACTTTGAAGAGCGAACGCGTTAAGTGAACGATGATTAGCGACCGGCAAAGTCGGCTACCATCTTGCTTGCCTGGAGCATAATACTACCAGCTACAGACTGAGATACATGCAATGCAACAAATTGGTAGGAAGGTATTAGCACGAGAAGATCAATCCTAGGTGGGAATCAACTGCCCAAAAGCCTGGAAGCATGAAAGCATAATGTATCTGTTGTCCAAAGGCTTCATCCCTTCATCAAAACGTTTATAAGGCCTTGGCAGCTCAGGAAGATATGCATTAACCACAGTTTGTTCATCAGGATAGTCTCCATGTTGAACAGCATCAACAAGGGCAGATGTCACTGGAATCTTGTAGAAGGTGGGTGAGGAACCTCTCATAGTAATCCCAAGCATGACTTGTTCTTCCAGTTCAGGCAACCGGAAGTCTTGAGTGCGAATGTTGTTGTTGTATGAAAAGGCAGCAATAGCTTGTGCAATGAGCTGGGGCTCAGGACCTGCTTTATCTAGATGCTGCTTGTCTTCCTGCACAAGTAGCAGGATGGTCTCCATGGGGTAGTCAAGGATACAAACATCTGTCTGGACTTGCATCCATTCTTCACAGTTATTAAAGTCAAGATCCATTCTTGATCGGGAGACCCTGCCTTGCCTTGTATACCCCAGCTCACGAAAGAGAGCCATGACAAAATCATCAGTTGGAGTTTCCTTGCCTGGTTCTTTCTGAGAGGCAAGCTGCAGAAGAGCAAGGAAAATGTACAGGTCATCATCTTGGTCATCAGCAACGTTTTCTGCTGCTAGGAGCTCAGGGCGGATAGTAGGCTGAGGAAGGGAACCACCAAAGAAGGTGGTGGTGTTCTGAAAGACAACCTTGATGTTGTAAGCTCGAAGATCCCCAGGCTTCCAGTCATTCCCTGACTTTGCAGACCGGATGAGATCAGCCATTCTGTAATACATTAATACAAGAGTTGGAAGTTTAATTTAATATTAGTACTTGTCACTTACCTTGTTGTAGTTGAAGTCAAGTTTACAGCCCCTTTTTTTGTGAGAAGGTACATTGACAATGTACGTAACCAATACTACCGCAGTCGCCCTTTTCCTGGTCAACGGCAGAGATGCATCCATCATCTTGGCCCACCTTCCGTCGATTCTGGTCATCAGAGCTCCGCCCACCCCCCATTGACATCTTCGTCACCGCCGACAATGGCAAGCAGGAAAACGATAACGCTCGCGGCAAGGCGCATCCCCAGTCCCCTGTATAACTGTCCAACACCAGTCCGCCTCAACCAGCTCTCTCCGCGCCCCATTTCCGTATCCTCTTCGTGGCCTTTCTGTTTCTCAGTAATTCTCTTCCTCCGTGGACGTTGTATTGGCAAGTCCGATCTCTCTTCTGTCAAGATGTGCCACATTGCATCCACGACACCGTTGTATGGCACAGGTCTTGTCTCTACACAGGTACGCAGTGGCTTCGCTGTCCCACGCGTCTGGACCTGGAGTCTTCGGCGAACCGTCTCGATTGGCAAGGTCACTAGCAAACTCGCGCATCCCGCCAGCACCTCCGCGAACGCCCACGCGACGGGATGTGTATCCGCTCCAACGTGTGGACCGAGCCACAGCCGCGGTGCAATAGCAGCGGGTAATGTAATGTGCACAAATGTTCGGAGACCAGTCTCAAGTATCGTCGGTATCAGGAGATGAGGGTGCAGGTAAATGCCCTTCAGACCACCCTCGTTGGCTAAAATGTTGGAGAGTGCATGGATAGGGCCTGTATATGTCTTGTACCGCGGCATAAACGACTGAGCAATCAGACGCGTGCGGACGAGATCGAGAGGCGACAACAGAAAACCAGTAAGGACGTGTGAAGCCACCGGTAGCAGTGGCGATGGTCGGTAGAAGCCACCTTGCGAGGAGAGAAAGAGCGAATGTAACACGCTGTCGACGAGAGGTTGTATATTCGCGAAAGCAGCGTCATGAATGCATGACGTGAACAAACCTGAGGGACGATGTCAGCAATGCATCCCGGGTATGTCGTGATCGTGTTACCTTTCCATAGTGACAGCCATCCTTCGCCATGAAAGTTAATAAGGCGTTTAATCATGCCCCACGAGGTGCTAGCGCTGCCGACCGGAACAATATATTCAGGGCGTGTGCCATCTTCCATGACAGATGTCCTGATCATATACCCCCTGTCGTCTACAAGCCTAGGAGCTGGACGATGCATTGGGACAGTACCAGGTTCGACAAAATACGAATCTTCTTCATTTGTGACTTCGCTGAGCTGCGAGACGCGTCAACTAATCAGCTGTCGAAACAGTAACACCTGACTTACTATTTCCGCTTCTTCTTCCGCATCATCCTCGGATGTTTGGGTGAGGACATCCTTTGGAACCCATTGAATCTGAAGAAGCAATTTGCCGACTTCCAAAGGCATTGCCATGGCAGTACTGCTGTACTGGAGTAGGGCGGAAGCTACCAATGAGCGGAAGAAGAGGGACACGTCGAGCGACGAGGCCGCGCCGACGGTCAAGGAAGGAGAGAGATCAAATATGGAGTTTGGAGCAGGATGGGCAGTCCATCGATAGGACGCGAATGAGGCGTTGGTAGCAGATTGTTCCGAGACGCTTGATGAAGGGGGTGGAATGAATGACCATTGGGTGGTTGGAGGATTATAGAGATCACGGAGGGATGGATTGGAAGTCATGACAATACCGGGGGGGTTGTCAATGAGTCTTCTGGGAACACACGCCTCCCTGTATCAAAATGGCGGTTAATGCAATTTGCAAGAATAGTCACTAGGGATGATGGATGTTGAGTATAGTGATGGAAGATACTTTCTAAAAGTGTTGGTCTGAATCGGGTACAAGTTTCGATGCTCTACTACATAACTATCTCTCTATCGTCTTCAAGCTTCAAGCGTGAGCTGTTCGATGACATTTCGGCTGTGATGAAAATCCTCCGTCTCTGTCTGCGTCCCTTTGCACGACGACTCGTCAATCGCTTTGCAAGTATTCTGTCCTTCAGACCTTTAAGTAATACCCACAACAGTCCTTCCTTGGGTGAATGTAGATATTTACCATTCCATTTTCATACACGGAAAAAGACAGAATCAACACACGGTGACAAAAAAAAAACATGCCCGCTGCAAGGTTCGAACTTGCGACCTCAGGATTGCGTAACCATTTGAAGGTTACTCATACGCGTGATATGAGACCTGCGCTCTAACCAACTGAGCCAAGCGGGCTGTGTAAATTTGCCACATTCGCGTAAGAAGAAGGGCAAAATATCGTGGGAAAGGCAAACTTGGGATGCCACTTGGGATTTGAGTTAGTTGCCAAACACACGGTGCCGCAAAGCCAAAAGACTATGCTCAACGCTCGCAAAAGGGAGGCCTCTGATCCTCTGCTCCCCACCAGGCAACCGAAACATCCACGCGTCGAACAAAGCACTTCTGGTACGACTCACTCTGGGTTAGCTGCTCGTTGGACAAACCTCGCACGCGAAGTAGTCGAACTCGCCTCGGAGACGATAAAGGTTTGGAAATCGCGTCCACCTCCACCTCCGCCATCCAATTTACCCGCCCGTTTTTCACGGCTCCAACGATCGCCTCCAAATTCGCCCCGTCGTCTTCACCAAATACATACAGCTTCCCCTTCAGACCCTCCTCCCCCTCCTCCTCGGATACCACACCAAACTCACCTCCACGATCATCATTTTCGAACGGAACAGACCACTCTTTCATCTTCCCTCCCATCCGACCAGTATTTCATGCAAACTATCCTCAACCCTTCTCATGGTTCTGCCAGCACACTACAGTCAACATCCACGACCGTCCCGCATTCAACCACCTTGCCTCATCCTCAGGCGGGGGATGTCCTTCTGGCTGATTCCATGCAGCAATGTCAGAGGGTGGAGGGGCTGAATAGCGTTTTGAGTCGGAAGAAAAGTAAAGAGCACATATATGCTAGAAAGGTGTGCGCTCTCATGTTTGCAAGTCAACGCCACCCGAGGCTCACAGTTCATACCCCTGCAATGTAGCACAAAGCCAAAGTGAGAGAGGATAGATTGAGGGATAGAGAGGCCGTGATGAAAGAGTTGTTCGACCTCAAACGAGCAAGCGGTATTGCATGGGCTTTGATTTTTTGCATGGCTTACCAATTTATTTATTCAAAAATCAGGATTCAAGTCGAGTTTTGAGGACTTCCAATGTAAGTCACTCATATCCCTGACGGATCGGTGTTCATTTGTTTGCATTAGCGTACATTGATTACCAAGCTCGACTCCAGCATCTTGATGATCGTCACACCCTGTCGCGTATGTATCGCAGACTATCTATGGCGCGTGTCTCGTGTTCACAAGTTGTTTTAGCCTCAGCCTCGTTGACGGACCTGCGCCTGAAAGATGATACACCCAATCTCTTGCACCGCCGTTCGTTCTCTGATGTATGCCGTTTGAGGATACCCCATGGTTGTCATTCTTATACGGTTTTAGTACGCAGACGTTCCCTTCCTGGAAAATGCAAAGAAGAAGTTGTTACGGACACTGGCAAGGTTCGTCGCAGTGCTGCTGCGCGTCCACAACGAGTCATTGATCTTTTTGACTAACGTTAGTCCACCAACGAAGCCCTTCTCGACCCATGAATGGCTTCGTCAAGAAGCGCGTAAGAAGGATGAAGAAATAGAACGACGTTTCCGTCCTTCTCTTCCCGACTCGCTATCACCGCAGATGGACGGTCAGGTCGATGAATTCCTGGCCAAGAAAGGTGTCATCTCAAAGATAGCGCGAGAGCAAGTTTGCGACAAGGACCTTTCACGACTACTTCCGTGCCAATGGCTTAATGATGAGATCATCAACTTTTACGGTGCAATGATTCTTGAACGATCGGAGGCCAGTAAAGAGAATCCTGGAATAAATGGTAGAAAGAAATTGTTGAACGTGCATTACTTCAATACCTTTTTCTGGTCCAAGTTGCAGAGTGAGGGTTACGAACGAGCAAGGCTCGCCAAATGGACCAAAAAGGTGCAATTGCTCTCCATCTTCCGCCTGGTTTCTAACATTTTTTAGTTTGACATCTTTTCAAAAGATGTTATCCTCATTCCTGTCAATCACAACAATTCTCATTGGACCGGTGCCGCCATTAATTTTCGTCGGAAACGAATAGAGTCGTATGATAGCATGAACCTCGACCGGCAGCACGTATTCAAGGTTGGTTGCCTTACATGTCTTATGAATCACTACGTCCCAACTCCATTGACAGAGCCTTCGTCACTACCTCGACCTGGAACACCAGAACAAAAAGAAGAAGCCATTTGATTTTAGTGGTTGGGTGAACCATTGTCCGGACGTTAGCAATTCTCATTCTTTTGTATTCAGACATGTGAGCTCACGTGTTCCCATTATAGGATACCCCACAGCAGGAGAATGGCTATGACTGTGGAGTGTTCACGTGCCAATTCTTGGAGGCATTGTCTCGAGGAGAAGAGAGGTTTAATTTCTCGCAGCGAGATATGGCCTACCTTCGCAGACGGATGATCTGGGAGATTGGATACACCAAGTTTCTAGATGTGCCATAGAATTGCTGCATTGCGCGGGCTGTGTTGGAGATTGCTGAGATTTATTTGTAGCATTCGATGCATTATTTTTCAAGCTATAATGGCATAGGTATCATAACGGACCGGGAGGATTAGCTAGAGTCTGGCTTCATCGTCGAAACCACCATACAATGATGAAGAACCAAAAGACAAAGACAAGGAAGACGATATACCACAACCATCGACAACCTTGCCGCTCAGCCATGTTATTCATTCTGCGGAAGGTCCCTGCAAGGATACCTGACGTCTCCGCAAACGCATCATTCTAGCAGCAAAACGCACCGCAACTCAGTTGAAGTTCGAAAATGAAACTAAAGCAAGCGCACCATCTGACTTAGCTGAACAGTTGACTCCCGGACCTCATTCCCGATACCGATCGTGATCTTTGGTAGGCGAACGTATGAGCCACGGACAGAGACGCGACGGACGAGACCACATACGTCTTTCAGTAGCTTGACTTTGGCGGACAAACCCTCGAGATGCTCGTCATTCTGGCCTTCTAGATCGTCAGCATAGCGGTGACCTGACGGTGCGTGAAGGGGTAGTCCGGAGGGGGATGAGCGTCCCGAGGCGGGAGGTGTTGGACCGCCAAGCAAAGCGGAGCGATCACGCAGCGAATTTGGCGCACGGAAGCTTTGGATAATTCTAGTCTGCTACGGGTTGTCTCGAACAACGTTGGTTCCTCACCGTTGGGACATTCCGAGGGTAGTGGACAAAGGTCGGTTTGCTCAGAGTTCCACGTATACTCGCTACGACCGCAGTACACACACACTTCCGAATTGGTGTCAACTATCAGTGCAAGCCCGGATATAAAGTCCAGCCACATATCGGACGCGCGCAATGAATAATAATACGTATAGGTATAAATCAAGAAAAAAAAGTGAGCGAGGCAAGGACTCCACGCAGTTTTAAACATGCGGAAAATAGGATGCAGGAGGTTGGGGTGGTACTGCGACGGCGAACAGGGCGAAAATAGTACAAAGTCCATTTATTAGACAAAGTGCGGTCTCAATCAATGCTCATCCGGTTGGGATTCACGCTCATACGTCCGCCATGGACTTGTTTGGATCCGTGCCCGCGTGCGTGCGCTTTGTTTCGCGCCACTTGTAAATGCGTAATTAGTTACTCGAGACAGGGTAATAGAATCCGCCTCTTACTTGAGTCTTTGAGTCCCCTACCGAAATTCCGCATCACAATCGCCGCAAAAACGATAGTTATAAGCAGGAGAAGAATGGCAATCGCAGCTGTTTGGAGACAGCTCAGTGTGGACCTTCTGACAAGAGACAAGATCGAGCTCACAGAAAGTAGTGAGCGAATGCCACACTTTGGCATATTCCGTACCGCGATACTTGAGAAGCTTGTATGTCTATCAACTGGTCAGCACACAAGCAATACAGACAAGATAACCAGCTTGCTTTGTAGATGAAGTACACCAATGCTCCTATGCACCCTGACATGAATGTTGCCATCATCCACTTGTTCTCGTGACGTGCTGCCAAGTGGCCCTCGATAAGAAGAATGACGGACAGAGGTATGGTGGCCCAAGTAACGTAGTATTCCCAGTCAGTCTTGGAGAGGACTAGCCAGAGGAACTGTACGGAGAAACCGATCCAAAAGAAGAGGTCGAACTTGATGAGACAAAGGAAAATTTGATAGCTGGCATACATTTTCTTGATGCGACGATCAGCACCAAGGAACTTGTATACTTTCCATCCAAACTCGTTATAGATTTTCCACCCGAGAGCAATATAAGCTATCTCCGCTGCGGAAATGATGGCCGGAATGATGCTCGTAAGAATGTGAACTGGTATGTGGATGATGCCTTCTGAGGTTGTCGTCGAGTCTTGTATCTCGCCGATTTGAATGATGGCATAAATTAGGAAAAGGAGATTGAACAATCTATGACACAATGTCAGAAAGGTCTTGTGGTTTCCCCGAACTAACTCACATAAGACAGATGAATTGCAGGGTGTTTCGAGCATACACTGCATCTACAGCGAGGACAAACTGAAATATACTGTACCGCACGTTAGAACCTGAACAGGAGGCGGGTGGAAACGCCTACTGTGCTAGCGCGAACACGCTGAGGTATACAGGCATTTTGAGTGCACTCGCACTGTTTCCAGAAGCTTGCAGTCGAACAAAAAGATCACCTTCAATGGCAAGATCTATCGCCGTCTCCACGAGGACTGTTATTACGAAGAGTCGGCATGCCCAAGAGTCAGGGAGAATCTTGGAGAAGTGATAAAAAGCGGGATGAGCAACGGACGGGAGTTGTGCTCACTTGCCGCCACCATTTCTTGTGATCAAGTAACTGTTCCCGCTTGGGCTTTGGTGGGTAGCTCTGACGGGGCCCGGGGGGGTCTTCTGTTTCATAAGGCTTGCCACTTGGATACGGAGATTTGTGGTCGAGGGAATACGATGGGCCGCGAGATCCAGAGTCATCGACGGGTGGTGTCTGAACTTTGAATGTTTGATGGCGAGATATCCTCGAGTAAGGTTCAGCATATTGATCGATGAGGTCGTCGTAAGACTTGAACTCTTCCGCGGGCGGGTGGTTTGGGTAGTTGTGAGCGAGGTAGTCTGTGGAGCGGTCACCGAGATTCGTGAGCGGGTGAGCCATGGAGAAAGGACAATGAGCGTCAAGGAAAGAAGGTTGAAGTCGTCCTGCGAGTGTTGAAACGAGTGTGTGCAACTAATGTTGGAACAAAAATCGGTACATTGTGTTGGAGGCGTGGGACCTCTCTCGCATAAATACATAACTATGCTATGCCCCTACTACCAAAGCGAACTCTAATTTCATGAGTTCATGACCCGTCCGTGTCCGTCGAAGAGCCCGTCTCTTCTCCTTCAACATCTAACAACAGCCATCGTTAGCATCATTCGTGGAACGATCGCACACCTCACATACCAATCAGATAATCCGGCTCAATCCGGACAGGTGGTGGTGGAGGTCTCGGTGGACTCGGTCGTTTCATCTGTGCTGGCAATGCAGCCGCACCCCTGCCCATTCCCGTTTTGCTGCCTTTCGGACGTCCGCGTTTCGGCGGACCTGTCCCAGCAGGGACGCTAGCCGAGATTGCAGATGCACCAATAGGTGTGCCAACTGAAGACTGCGATCCAGGCGTAGAGGACCGCTCTCTTTCTATAAACGAGGCTGTCGACGAGGATCGTAGCTTCGAGGGGACCTTGGACTGTGAAGAGGGAGCCTGCAGAGGTAACATGAAGAGATGTGTATGGAACCAGAAATGAAGAGAACCGTACCTGACTCTCGAGCCCTGCCTTGAGCCGGGAAACAGGAGACGCTAAGTCATGTCAGAATCTGAAGCAAAGACGAGTGCAGCAATTTACCGGTTGTCTTCTGCTTCTTTGGTTTCTTGACGGGAGATATTTGTGGTGAACCGGGCTAGATTTGCACCTCAGCAGTAAGCTTGTGACAAGGGAACAAGTGATTCACCCTTTTGCGCTTCAGATTGAAGTCCGCTTCGTCTAGGATACGATAAGATGATGCATCTGGCTCTTAAGCAGTGACAGATACCAGCAAGTTTACCCTTGGATTTCACTTTTGCCTTCTCGTTGGAATTGTCGTCCGACATGTTACCATTTTCTGAACCAAGGTATGGGGATGCAGACCGCCCAGAGTCGATCGGAATCCTGAAAATTGTTGGTCCACCAATACAGTTCGATATCATTGTCATCATACTTTGTTTTGAGATTTGTGGCACGCGCTGCCCCGCGCCGTACGCCGGTTCCTATGCCCATACATGAACTGAGATGAGGTGCATATCTATTTGAAGCGATCTTGAAATGACGATGGATATTGGGACAAGGGAGCACTGTAATAGTGGAACGGACCTGACGTTTACACACCGTGCACTCGAACAGTATATTACCATCCTTTGCGGTGGTCGGTGTGCTCATCCCGGCATTCAAGATGGTCTTGCCTGCTGATGACGAAGTCTCAATACTTGCTGCATCCTGAGTTTGAGACAACGCTTGTACACTGCTTCCATGAACTGTCCCGAAATATAGTGGTCAGCTAAATTGGACGAGCGGCCTACGCAGAAGGTCCCACCTGAACAACAACTGGAAGGGTATAAAGAGTCGAGGTATATCGATAAAATAAGCTTACCGTGTACGACATATTTGACACGGCACTCTACTCCGTGCGATTTCGTGATGGCCTTGAAGAGCAGCATCCATTACTAGGTCGTCCAGCATGGCCGAGAAAAGTCTCGTGGCCTGGATTCTGGTCAGCACCAAGGCACTTGCGCGCGCTGAGAAACATACAAGATTCGCAATAATCTCATCTCTTTCTGACCTGGACATGCCTCGCGAATGTCTGGTACTTATGACGGTGCACAAGTGCACGCCAGCACTCATTGTCACGTGATGGCTGCACTCTTAGCGGGGGTTCACTTCAAAATACAATGGACGAAGGACAGCGAGCCACTAGACAGATCAGAATATTTGGAATCGTTCAGACCATGCGAACAATTTTCCGATAATCTCATCGACTTCAATCGAATGTGGGACATCAAGCTTGTGACTTTGTCTCTGGCCTATACTTTGTCATTAATTACGAGCAACATCGCTTCCGTAGACATTCATTGTCATGCCGTCGGTCTGCGGGGTGCGCGGTATCCCTGCCTTCGTCTTCTCCTGCCCCAACTCGCTCAGAAGACGCAAAAAGTCGTCGACCGCTTCCATTGATGTTTGAATGTGTACCACAAGCCGTGAACCATTTAGTGTGATGGGATCCGGCAGGGCAGCAGCACGTCTCACGATCTCCCCGTATTCCACACCAATGGTAGATGGATCAAAAAATACCTACACGCAATCAACAAGCAAAGACGATGGTTGATAAGTTGGTTATTTACCATGCACGTTTCCGCTGGGGATAGTATACGAACCCCGATCTCCTCCAACCCTTGTTGCAGGCGGCTGGCTAGTGCATGTACGCGGGGCAGTTGCGGGAAATTATGCCTAAGTGCATAAGCTGCGGAAGCCGCAAGAATTCCTGTTTGTCGCATTCCCCCTCCGAAAGCTTTGCGAAACCAGCGTGCTTTGTCAATGAATACTTTTGAGCCAACAAGACAGGTTCCGACTGGAGCACCAAGGCCCTTGCTGAGGCAAAGGCTGGCAGAGTCGAAAGGAGTACAGAGCTCTGACAACGACAGCTTTGTCTCGACAGCTACATGCCAGAGACGGGCACCATCCAGATGCATCAGAATATTATTCTCCCGAGCAAACCCTGCGATTTTGATAATCTCGTTCTGGGGGAAGATTGTACCATTCAGGGTATTTTCGAGACAAATAAGACGAGTTGGTGCACTAGTCGATGATATATAAACGGTCATCAGTGAATGAAGGTGACACCCACAAATGAATATCAGATTCCAGCACGGACGCAGCCTTTACGTCCGCCAAAGTCATGTGGTGACCTTCAAGTCCTCAACACAAAACTGGACTCGATTGGATAGGGACTGACTGTTAGATGGCGTGATGGGGATCGGATAGGCTCCAGTGTGCAGAGCAGCACCTCCTGCTTCATACCTAAAATATGTCCCGTGTGGGAAGCGCGATTCGGGGGTGTGAGCGCACCGTAACATACGTATTGATATGACTCCGGACATCGGTAAGAATTGAAAATGGTGGCTGGAGTAGGTGTGTTCGGATTGCTAATTGGTTACCTAGTGTTCCGCTGGGCACAAAGAGCGCAGCTTCTTTTCCAGTGAGTTGTGCCATGTGCTCCTCAAATGCAGAGGTACAATGATCGTGAAAGACGGCGTCTCCGATGGATGCTCGTGCAGCGTACTCGTACATCGCCTTCGTCGGTACTGGATCAACGTTTGTTTGAGCGCGGAGTGACATGCAAGGCTCCTGACTTTGGCCCACCTGTGATAGTATCGCCTGATCACGGTGAGAAGGGGACAGCAGAAAGATGTTGGATAAACTCACTGATGAAATTCCTGGACACCTCTCTGAGCTGTGCTTCGTTATCTGCTTCCTGGGTGGGAGTTAGAATGTCCACTTTGACTTGTTCAATGATCTCTCGGAGCTTTGGATCCATCATGGGAGGGAGGAGGGAGTGAAGTGTTCGTCTGTGAAAAACCTGATACAGAACGTCTACAATTCTGTGAGACCCAACAAGGCCTCGCCCTCGCATAACCGTGAGATGGTGATAATGGATTTTATCTTATCGAGATTATATAAGTCTGTAGCCTCGAAGGTTTGGCGAAATCACCAAGGCTCTTTCTTGTCTTCTTCCTTCTCGATGGGTAACGTGGGCACATACCATTCTGTCGCTGAGCGCTTGATACTTACAAGCGGTTGATTGATACGGTAGGGTGCCAAAGCAGCTCAAAAGCGCGAACGAAATTCTGGCAAGCAGGTTGACAAGGGTCCGACTAGCCGCACCAAGGTCAACGAGGCAGCCAAAAACATCATATGTTCAACCTGCAAACAGACCTTTGTGCGCTCCATCACACAAGTCTGGTATAGGCTGACATAACTAACAAAATCCTTTCGTAGTTGTTAACGACACGGGCTCCGGCGTGAGTTTTAAGGTGATAAGTGAGTTTTGATGTAATTTACATGAACGCATTGCAGGTTAGAGGAGCATGCGCAGAACAAGCACTCCAAGACGCTAGCTGAGTGCTTCCCCGGCTTCGCCAAGTAGTTCTGATGGGCACTATACCCGTATTTGTGTGCATAGTCTAGTGTGAACGGAGATGAAGGAGAGTGGTTGAGCAGCTGTGAGTGAGAGATTATGGCGAATTCGACCAACGCACCAAGGAATGTACTGCGTGATGAGTCTCATAGCCCAAAGGAGGTGGCACCCGTTGCTTGGGCATTGGCGCCTGCGCTTTGCATTTTCTCGCCGACTTTTTTGTTCACCTCGAAAAACTTTGCAACACATCGGTCTATGCAAACACTCTCCCCTTTGTTGAGGTCGCCCTCGGCATACCGTGGGCTGATGCACTTGCTATGGCATGACGCGACAATGCGGTTGAAGACATCCGAAACCATGTCGATCCTAGAGAATGTCAGCACAAGACGACGACGAGTGCGGGAGCTTACTCGTTGATGGCCATCTCGATTCGCTCATGATTGACACCTCCCGAGGATGTAGCAGGGGCACGACCGAACATGGACATTTGGACAGAACTTGAAAGTGAACGCGAAGGAAATTCAGGAAAATACATCACGATCACGTGACCATGAACGACATATCCAGAAAAGGAAATCATCCTTTTAATAAAGAAAATAGTAAAACTCGCAGACGGTCAGTATCATGGCAGACAATTCATCGTCGCTTGCACTTCACCGGTGCAGGTTCGTCGATGCCTCCCCTTCCCCGATAACCGCCCTTGCATTTCCTCCCTCGCCGTTGCCCCAGCTTAAGACCAGGGCAGCGAGCAAGCAGCGTGAACGCGATCGCGGTCCTGCATTCGGCACCCTTGTTGTCGGTCACGCGAACGGAAGCATAGACTTGCTCGAGTGGACGGGCGGACTCGGAGAATCACAAGCTCCTCAGGTTTGGCACCATCGCAAGGTCTGTCCACTTACTCCATCCCAAATCAAAGGTTCTTATCTACCCGTTGTAGACTCTTCCTGGTCCCCATCCGTCCAAAGTTGACACTCTAGCATTAACCATACGATATCCAGATATCTTTCCTCCAGACAAAGTTCCCTCTCCCTCAGATCTTCGTCTGTTTAGTTCAGGTGGTGGAAGCGAACTCTTGGAATGGGACTTGGCCAGAGGTTCCGTGAAGGTACGTCTCTTGAATATCGGATAGTTATCTACTCCGACTCAGTAACACCAGAGGACAATTGGTTCTCAAGGAGGCTCCATATGGAGCTTGGCAGCAAATCCTGCCTCAACATTACTGGCATTGGGGTGTGAAGATGGTTGCGTTCGATTGCTCTCTCTCTTCTCCGACACACTCCAGCACTCCCGCCGCTTCGATCACGTTAGATGCCGTATCCTTAGCATCGCATGGGGTCCTCCGGTGCCTCGACAACCAAAAGTGAATGGTTCAGTAAGCCAACGCAGTGACCAGGAGGAAAGCGGAAATGACAGCGATGACGAAGACTATGGGTGGAGTGATTCGTGGCTCGTAACTGGGGGGTCGGATAGCAGCTTGCGAAAATGGAACATTAGCACTGGGCGACCGACCGACCGGATGGGGACCGACAAAATAAAAGGAGATAGCACACTTGTCTGGACGGTTGGAGTACTTGCGTGAGAACGATACATCTTTCCCGCAATTCGTACCAACTCATATGATGGCAGCGATGGGACGATTATATCTGGCGATTCACTGGGTATCGTCAAGTTTTGGGATCCAGTGACATGCACTCAAACTCACAGTTTCACTGCGCACGGCGCAGATGTGCTCTGTCAAACCATTGGACCAGACGGGACATCTGTCTTCACATCCGGCGTTGACCAGAAAATCGTCCAGTTTACCAATGTCTCATCTACACCGGGTTCTTCGTCATCAAAATTGAGCGCTGCCACAAGCCGATGGATCATGTCAGCCTCGCGACGAATGCACTCGCACGACGTGCGTTCGCTAGCTATGTGGCCCCGTTACAGCCCGCTTCCGCATGTCTACCGACGAAGACCTGCCTCGAGCGCTCCGTTTATAGCGCCTGTTCTCGTGTCCGGCGGCCTCGACATGTCCGTGGTCCTGACGCCGTGTCTGCCCGCGAATATGACGACATCTACCGCGGCAGCGCGAGTCGTTAATCCACTGGCAACGAGTGTTACAACCACGTTCGAAGACTCTTACTATCGGCGGATTCCATATGTATCTGCTGTTTCCATAGCTAAGGGCGCAAGGCTTGTATCATGCATGCACGAGACAGGGTTGAATATCTGGCGTGTGCTCAACATTCCGAGCACATCGATGATCATTGACGGCAGGGATAATTCCACAGACCCCGAGTTGAGGGTGAGCTGGGAAAGTGTGCTTGAGATGGAACTCAACGTCCAAACGAACCTCATAGCAAGCGCTCTTTCGGATGACGGCCGGTGGCTTGTCGTATCGGATTTGTGCGAAACGAAGCTTTTTGAACTGTGTAAGATGGTGAGTCTACATTCATGCGGTTCGAGGGGGGGGGGATGCCCAAGTCTAAATGTCCCCCATCAGCCCACAGGAGAGATGAATCCAAAGCGGGCTCGATCGTTAGCCACTTTGCTAGGAACGCACATTTCCCCTTCAAAGTCAAAAGCGATGGGCAGTAATTGCTTCGTCTTCACACCCGATTCAAGCAAAATGGTCTTAGCCTCAGTATCAACATCTACCATTCTCATAATTGACCTGACCACCGAGGAGCCTGCAGTATTGAGACGATTTGATCAACACAGAAAACTGATCCCTCTCAGCGGTGGTCGGCTGGTCCGTGGATCGAGTCAAAGTCGTGTGCAAGACGTAGACGATGATGATGGGGAATTGACTCAGTCGGACAGTCCACCATCTGTGCTACGCATGGCTGTAAGCCCCGACGGACAGTGGCTGGCGACCTCGGATGAACTCTGTCGGACGTTTATCTTCAATCTTGACTCGATCCAGGCACGTTTAACCCTTCTGCGCCCAATTAGTGCCACTAATCTATCTATGTCTGCAGTACCACAAGACCTTACCTTCATTACCTCACCCACCAAACGTGCTGACTTTCATCCCGGAAAAGCCGCAAATCCTTCTGATCGTCCTTCCGAACAATACCATACACATCTTTGATGTCGAGCACAGTGAAGTCCCCATATGGGCCCACGACCTCAACTCACGTGTTCCAAAACAATTATTCAATACGCCAGATCCCGTGCTGGGTGTCGTATTCGAGCCAAGCACGCCACTGCCGCCATCGGCTGTGATCAACGGTGACCTCGAGATGACCGACGTCTCCCACAAAAAATTTCGTTCACGGTCTAACACATTTCCTCAAAAAGATGCTATCTTCTGGGGAACATCCTGGCTATGCAAGCTCAAGTTTGACTGGCTGGGTAAGAATACGGAGCCACGAAAACGTCGAAAATCCGAGGGAAGGCATACCCCGCAGGAGTATCAGGGTGTTCCAACTCTTGCTCCACGTCCAGATCTCCAAAATAGCGCGTACGAGGCGCGAAACTTGCGGATGGTTACACACTATCGACCAATTCTGGCGTTGGATTTTGTGGGCCCAGGGGAGATGGTCCTTGTGGAGAGACCGTTGGTGGATGTGTTATCAAAGCTTCCACCTGCCTTCTTCAAACCGAAATACGGGCAGACATGATGGCAATGTATGTTCCAGTACAACTTCCTGTATTTTGCTTGAGAAGCACGAAAATGGGGGCTGGGGATTGTCTCCAATACATCATACCAGCGAAGTGGTAGTGATTACGGTTGAGCAACCGTGCATGTGAAGAACTGAATTTGGTCGGTTCAAGTTGAGAAGCTCGTCGCGGTCAGCGCTGCCCACCAGACTTTTCTCCTAATGCTGACTATGATCTAGCCATTTTCATTGTTCCCGGGACGTTTGCAGAACAAGGATGATTCAAATGCAACAGACGCATACCGTAAAGCAAGGATAGAATGCTGCCTAAATCTTGATCACTGCCTAAACTGCTTAAATGCTTCGAAGTAGGAAAGTATGGTATGCCTATTGTCCAATGGTACCATTCCCTCCTGTTGGGGTCTTGGCAGAACAGGAAAGTGCGCATAGACCACAGTTTCCTGAGCAGGATAGCATCCATCCTCAACGGCATAAGCAAGGGTAGTTGTCACGGGAATCTTGTAGAAGGTAGGCATGGAGCCTAACATTGTGATTCCAGGTACTGTCTGTTGCTCCAGTAGAGGGAGACCAAGAGCTTGAACACGGAAGGTGTTGGCCCTGGAAAAGGAAGCAATTGCCGCAGCAATAAGCTGAGGTTCGGGATCTAATCCCGGGCCTAGACGTGGATACCTCCGCTTGTCTTCCTGCACCAAGAGCAGAGATCGGTCCTCTTCGACTGGTAGAATTTCAGCATCCACCTTGATGTGCCTCACTTGACCACAGATGATAAATTCAATATCCATCCTGAACAGAACGAGTCCATCGAAGCTTTCCTCATATCGCAGATTTCGAAAGAGATAGTAAATGAAGTTTCGGATATGTTCATTGTCACCTGATGTCGCCTCGTTCAGACTGATCATAAAAACACGCGCAACATTATCCTTGGTGACGTCAGATCGGCTCTGCACTGTCAAAATATCGGGATGGACAGTGGGCTGGGGAAGGGGACCACCAAAGAAGGTGGCAGCATCTTGGAAGACAACTCGGATGTTGTAAGCTCGAAGGTCATGTTGCGTCCACTCATTCCCTGACTTTGGATAGCGGATGAGATTGGCCATTCTACAGCACAGTCAAAGGAGCTCGAACGCTGCTAATAGTACTCAGCACTTACATGGAGCGCAAGAGATGGTTTAGACAGAGACCCCTAATCAGTCACCCGTAAAGCTTTACGAGGGCAGATCTGACACGTGACATGTGACATCTGATCACAACTGGTTTGGAGTATTCTGATGCCGCCCCGAACATCCTGCATCGCACAGCACTCACGCTTGTAAACGATAGGACGTCATCACGCTGGTCTCGTGAACCTACAGCCGTATGCATTGGCTACCAAGGCATAGCACGACTTCTCCTGACCCTCACATGTCCTACGATCTCGTCTGCACACGCATAAATGTGTCAATGTTCTGCTCGGAGAATGTGAAAGAGTAGTTAACAGTCCTGATAGCAACCGAAAGGAAAAGGCACCGAAATCTAAGCCACACTAGCATTATCGGAAAGCTCAAGGTATCCATAGTAATACACTGAGAAAGCAAAGGATCAAACCGGACATGTCTAGTGCGTAGTTTAATGCATGGCTGCTTCTCTGTCTTGCTTTTCACCTTCCCTGGGAGATGAGAGTTTCAAATAGATTCTTGGAGATCAACTAGAAAACACACTTGGCATTGAGGATGGAGAGATAAAGCGTCCAGAAGACACCACATGCGGACTGGAAGGGTATCCTATATGGTAAAGGCATAAAGCGGAAATTTATCAACTGTGGCAATGTCAAACGCAATACGACGAGATGTGCGAAATGTGCACCTGTGCTAACGGCCAAATTTTCCAGTTGGTCAACAAGGCAGGGGTGTACATATCAGCGTATTTGTCCCATATCTGATTTTTGGTTCGGCCTTCCATGACGCCAATGGAGCCAATAAATATCGCAAGCTGGGAGTAAAGTAATATAATTGAGAACAACGCAGACAAAGGAGGCCGAAGACATACGCCTAGCGGTGCCCTGGACAAGTGAGATGATTAGACGGCGAGGAAAACCAGCGAACCACAACGCTTACATGATAAGTTGATCTGCGGCAAGTCTTTTCGATAAGGCTTTGAAACTGATTCTGTGTGTGCGGCGTCTGCGGAGAGGAAACTTGCGTTCAAGGAAGAGGTTCCACCTGCCGAGTATGGGGCCTCGGAGGGAGCGGGTTCAGGGTTTATTTCCAAGGAGGGCACAGTACATACTTATGCCGATACCAAAGCAGAAGAAGCGAAGGGTACGTGCAGGGTCCCAAACTGGGTGACGCTGGTGATCTTGGACAAGCTGTGTGCATGGAGAGGTGAGCGATAAGAATAGCCATCGGTGAAAATTCCAGCCCACGGCATTTTGAGTGAGTTGAGCGACAATGTCGCCAAAGGCGTTGAGTGTTCCGCCTGTGAGAGCGAGCGTACGGTTCGGGTGGGTGTAGTAGAAATACTGGTATGTTCTGGCGAGGGCGACAGTAGTGGCCATTCAAGCGAAACGACCTAGCTAACTTGAGTACTGTGAATGGGACTCAAGACTATATGCTATGACGTAATCGCCCAAGAAATCAATTCACGTGACCAGAACGCCAGCCTCATAAACCCGCCGCGTTGAAATCTCTCCTCAACCACCGCCCATCACCATGCCTTCCTCCTCTGTCCTTACTCTCGCTGTCGCTCTCATTTCAGCCGCGCGCGCCCTCCCCGTCGACGAGATATCAGCACGCAACAGCTTCAGCTCCACGGTTTCAGACGTTGGCGGACAGGCATCCGGGGGATTTGGAGCAAGCAGCTGCACAGGCCCATTTGAGAAGTGCACATTGTCTGAACTTTTGGGTACATCGTTACTCAAGGTGGGATCCGGTGGGTCACAAGGTTTACTTCGTTTTGCGTCAACCCTGACACCCCGGCAGAGAATGGGGCTTTCCCTGGAGTGGCAGACGGGAAAACGTTCCACGGTATTATCGGAGGAAGTAACACGACCAGAAAAGTTCCGCAAGGCAGTGGGTTTTTGAGAGATGGCGGAGAGGTACCCGGAGGATCGGTCGTTGATGACTATCCTGGACTCATCGAACTGGATCCAGGTGTGTGTATTCAGTATGCGCGTCGGATGAAACTGACGTTGACCCAACAGACAATGCTGGGCAGGGTGGTAACGCATCCAGTAGAAACAGCTCGGGGTTGGTCATTTAGATGGCGATGCCAAACAAAAGGGGAGCATATCCTCACATCCTAGACCTACAATGCAGACGTTATGCACAGACTATCCATTTGCCTATTGACGGGTTTGTATTTGATGGTATATCCAACAAGCATATTGTATCTCCTGGCATTCACAGTAGCTTGAGGTGTCCAGTAATTTGGTTTACAAGCTCTACTGGTGCTGGTGATACCCATCAGCGACGAGCATGAGGTCACAGAAGAAAACTTGCCGGGACCAATTCCAAGGACTGTACGCGAGCCTGCCGCGATCTGCGTACGCCCACTGGAACGAACAGGGTACTATCATCAGCATGGATGAATACTATCACGAAACACAGCATACGCGTCAAGTATCGGGCGAGCACATAAATTCAGACTCTTTGCGATCGCCTCTAGCTCTAGTAGCTCTTCCTCGGAGGATCCTTTAAGAGCAATTTTCGCTTGTCTGCTCAAGTCTGTTATCAACGAGGCTGGGTGAGACGACGGAGCGTACCCTGTCCGTTCCCAGTGTTGTACAAGCTAACGTGGTTTTCAGCGTGTGTGAGATCGACTCGAACGGGTTAAATGACTTGCCTTTGGATTCGTTTTCACGAGTGCCTTGTAACATGCCAAGGTCGCGTGACTGGAAATATATGCGTCCGACACAACCACCTCTCAACCAAGACGCATGACATACCCACACCTAAAACAGCTCAGAGTGACATTGATGGGTGATAAATGGCTACGCACTGTGCCGCAATCTTCCCTTGTGTCATTTTCAAATCTGTCCGCACAACTAGCACCTGAATGCAGCGAATCAGGGTAAGTGTGCCCTAGGGCTAGAAGCACATACTAGCTTGCACGGTTCCATCATTTGTGGTTTTATGGAGGAAAGGTCGCCATCAGCCATTTCCTCGTCTTCATCGTCGTCGTTCTCTGATTCTGGCTTGGGTTCTGGCTTGCTTTCTCGTGGTGAAACCGGTGGTAGGTTCTTCGCGCCAAAGTATGCTCCTAGGTAGAATCCGAGTGCTAGAGAGAGGCCTGCCGAAACAGCATATGACGGCATTTTTATATTTCGAGCTGGGAGATGAGTATGGGGATGGACTAGAGCTTTCCAGCTTCAACTTACTGATGTGGATCATTGAGGCAAGTGGAGAGCGGAGGTTGCCGAGCCCGATAAGGGATGTGGTGTGGTGTGGTCGGTGTACTTTTGACCCAACTATATGATGGCAGAAGAAACGCTCGTTGCACCGCAGGAAGATGTCGCGAACCGAGAACCATTCTCTTCTCTCGAACTCTCGGAACAGACGAACGAAGGTCTCACGGATATGGGGTTCACGACCATGACACCCGTGCAGGCCAAGGCTATTCCGCCACTGCTCGCCGGTAAAGACGTCTTGGGTGCTGCACGGACTGGCTCAGGCAAGACACTCGCCTTCTTGATTCCTGCCGTGGAATTGCTCCATCGAATGAAATTCAAGCCAAGAAATGGTCAGTGTCCACCGTCACCGGGTCTTATGTACTGATCAGATGTGTGCTCTGTCCATAGGGACTGGTATTATCATCGTTTCGCCTACACGAGAGTTGGCATTGCAAATATTTGGCGTTGCAAAAGACTTGATGGCCCACCACTCGCAGACGTTTGGAATAGTGATTGGAGGTGCAAATCGGAGAGCAGAGGCCGAAAAGCTCCAGAAAGGTGTCAATCTGCTGGTAGCAACGCCAGGCCGGCTACTTGATCATCTCGAAGTAAGTCATAGATGTTAAATTTGGTCTCCCAGCAAGTTGCTCATGACTACAGAATACCAAAGGATTTGTTTTCCGAAATCTAAAAGCACTGGTCATCGACGAGGCAGATCGAATATTAGAGATTGGTTTCGAGGAGGAGATGAAGAAAATTATTGCGATTCTTCCGAATGGTACTGCACACAAAGTATTCTTGACCTGCGGACCACCTAACAATCTTGATAGATGGTCGGCAATCTATGCTTTTCTCTGCCACACAAACGACAAAGGTGCAGGACCTCGCTCGCATATCATTACGCCCTGGGCCTCTGCATATCGATGTGGACAAGGAGGAGACGACAAGCACTGTATCGACACTATCACAGGGTTATGTCGTTTGCCCATCTGACCGCCGTTTCCTCCTTCTATTTACCTTTCTGAAAAAAAACCTCAAAAAGAAAGTCATTGTCTTTTTTTCCAGCTGCAATTCCGTGAAATATCATGAAGAATTGCTCAACTACATCGATGTACCGGTCCTCGACCTACATGTACGCTTATTTCGGCACGCACTGCAAGCTTGTAGTTGACCGTTGTATAGGGCAAACAAAAGCAACAAAAACGGACCAACACGTTCTTCGAGTTCATCAATGCAGAATCTGGCATCCTACTGTGTACGGATGTTGCTGCTCGCGGACTAGATATCCCTCGTGTGGATTGGATCATCCAGTACGATCCGCCAGACGATCCAAGAGACTATATACACCGTGTGGGACGCACCGCACGAGCTGGGAAAGTTGGGAAGAGTCTATTATTCTTACTGGAGAGCGAGTTGGGCTTCCTACGGTATTTGAAGGATGCAAAGGTTCCCCTCAATGAGTATACCTTTCCAGCGGAACGGATCGCCAACGTGCAAAGTCAGGTAAGTGTCCCCATCGTCGACAGACCGTTTCCTGATCCTACGTCAATCAAGCTGGAAAAGCTGCTACAAAAAAACTACTTTCTACATCAATCTGCCAAAGATGGATTCAGGTCTTATCTACAGGCATATGCGTCATATTCGCTCAAGAAAATATTCGACATCAACGCGCTGGATCTCGCCAAGGTTGGCAAGTCGTTTGGGTTTGCGGTCCCACCTCGCATCAACATAAACATTGGAGGGAAATCGAGTTCAGGGAAGAAGCGACGGCGGCACGAAGAGGAGGAAGAGGAAGAATGGGAGGATGTACCGCTTGGGGAGGGTGCGCGTGAGGAGAGTCCGAAGTCGACGA
>JBBPLG010000138.1:0-42119 GCA_038089695.1 Xanthoconium separans | reverse complement strand
AGTAAATAAATAAATAAATAATAAGTAAAGTCTTGGGTTGACAAAAATAAATAGTTTTCGAAAACCCTTTTCTCCAATGCTTCGCCCGGCGCTCAAGCAGTCGTCTCGCCCGTCCTCCCCCTCACTCGGAGTCCCAGCTGGTATCTCCTCACCACAGCCTGGCCCACCCCAGAGGACGACGTCATCGTCCTCGTTGTCCACCTTCCCCTCTACCTCGCCTTACCTCGTCCCGTCCGCGCCTGGCTTATCCACACTCATGCTCTCCCCGAATCCTCAGTCGATCGCCTCCGTGCCAGTCGCCTCTCAGGGGTATACCCCCAAAGTGTCCTTTGACACATTTGAGAATTCCGCCGCATCCATGTTTTCATACACCCTCCACGTTCAGTCAGATGGCTACACTCAAAGTCGTTCCACTCGCGTCTTTCTCTGTGCTTCAAGTCCTGATGAAACAGGCAAAGAAGCTCTGGAATGGGCATTGGAGTGTCTCGTTCAGGACGGCGACGAACTCATCGTGTTCAGGGGTATTGACCAGGAAGAGCTGGGTGCGTGTATATCTCCGTTGCCGGACCACGTGCGTCTGAATCGTGTCCAGAAAAGGACCATGAAGTTGTCCGCGAAGAGGCGAGAGATTTAATGAGGCATATCCAGGACAAGTCCGTCGAGTATGATCCGGACCGCAAGGTATTCCTTTTCCCCTTTGTGTGACGGTTCCATCATACCACGCTCTCAAGATTTCGATCATCCTCGAATTTATTGCAGGTCGTGTGACTACAAATCTTGATAGGTTGATCGCGCTTTACCGTCCTGATTCCGTCGTCGTCGGTATGCGTGGTCAAAGGCGGGTTCTTGGCTTTGGTGGCGGGCGACCCGGTGGCATGTTCAGCGGCAAGTCGTATTCTATCCTTTTCTGTGCTTGTACTCAGAAGGATTCCTTTCCTGTATAGGAGTGGGCTCTGTATCCAAGTACGCTCTCTCTCACAGCCCCGTCCCAATCATTGTCGTCAGGCCAGAGAGTAAAGTAAAGAAGGTTCGAGAAAAGAGGCTCAAGGATCCCAAGAGAGGCACCCATTTCGATGAGTGAGTGAGTTCTCACTTTGGTCTCCCTCGACGATTGTTGGTCGATCCACAAGTGGCGGTATCCTCTCTCCGCTTGCGTGGCCACTATATGCGTTCCTGCGCTTTGGGGTGGCGCTGTTTTTGTTTATATTGAAGACGCACAGATGCGTTTGCGGTCCAGATTGACGTCCAAACCACTAACCTACTCCGTAGATTACCTCCCATAAACCCGGAGAAAATCGGCACGTTACCTGTCACACCATCCATCTCGCCATCCGCCTCGAAGTCGTGAGCTCAAGTGGTTGGTTGTCTTGTCTCTAAGGGCACTATCTTTCCGATCATCGCCCTCAGTTCACCGACTTGTCACCTGTATCACACTCATTTCTTAGACTGCCATCAGCATCCCCTCGCTTGTTGTCCACTCTTGTAACGCTACCTACTCCGCGACATTCATGTGGGAAAAAAGAATCCAAGGCACATGTATTTTTAGCGTCGTTACCTGGTGTAACAGAGTCATTCGTCTGAACGTCCCCCCATTACTATCCTATCCAGTAACTTCGGCAGTCAACAACTTCGGCAGTCACACAATGGTCACGAATGGTCACGGTTGGTCACATAGCCCGAAATTAAACTCAGCTTGGACCACTGCGTGTATAAACCATGTTTGAGTCATGCTTTCCCACTGCTCTGGCTACTTCGACCACTCGACCTGCGAAGGCGAAGCAGCCGCCCCATCCCCGCACAGCGCAGGGGAGCCTGCGAGACGGCACAGACGCGGCAAATTGAGCAAATTTCAAACTCAGCCGCGGCACAGTTCGGCAGGTGACACCAAGGTGACTGTCCGTGTGACAATCCCATTTCACGTATCTCGCTCAATTCCGCATCAATCGTGCCCGTTCAAGCTCGCTCGACTCTAGAATATACCACAAGTGATAGCTATCCTTGTGGACAATGAAAAAAGTAAAGTTTTGCAAATGTGCCGAAGTTAGTGGGAGTGCCGAAGTTACTGGATAGGATAGTATGAGTCTCTACCCTGAGAATTTTTGATTCCGCACTGATTTTGCCTCGTCACAGTGATTGATCGGTAAAACGTCGCTTACCGTTTTTATGTAGTTTCATCGACATACCCTTTTTTGGTGTTCCAACTTCCAAGTTCCAACACATTCAAGATGGGTGAACAGTCGGCGTCGTTGTGGACTGTGGACTCAGTAGGTTGCACTTGTCATGTGGAGGTGGACAATGCAATCCCTGCGGCAATAAATGCTGGGCTGGAGGGCACCATGACGGAGTCTCCATCAACCACTGGTACTCGACTCGGACATGCCACCTACAACGCGATCGCAGAGCGCGACGCGCCATTCACGTCCTCCTACTCTTGCGCCCCTCAGAGAACACGCGGAAAATTCCAGCTCGAATGAGCCGTCGTCCCCTGAATTTGGGTCAACCCTGGGGCAGATGGACGCGAAGCTGTAGCAAGGGCAGTGAACACTACGCCGAAACGCAGAAAGGGAAAAGACTCTAGCGTCCATGGAGACCAGAGGGACGCGGGACGCGATGCTGATCCAAACAGGGGGCTTTGTCTCATTACCCACCGGCCATGTGCTGTTCGGTTGTGTCACCTTGTGGCCGTCAGCACTGACGACAAAACGGTTCGTGTATCTAGATTGACTTTATCCAAGTCATCTCGTACTTATTGTTCTTCCCTCGTAGATCTCGAAATTGGAGTGTGTCTGGGCAGAAGGGAGTCAACGATTCCACCGTATGTGCATTCGATGTTTTTGGCATCGTTACTAAATTGCTTTGCAGTGAGAGCCGATTGGGATTTCCTCTTCGACGCCTCGGAATGGATTTTGGTTCCAGAGGTCCATATTATCCAAGAATTGAAGCAGATATACTTAGTAGACGAGCTTCCGAAGTACAAGCTCGCGAAGGTTAGTTACCACCATGCTGAAGCACAATAACCTGACTGAACGTGGCGTTACAGAAATTCGGAATCAATGACAAATTCCGTTACTATGTTGGTCCTGCTCCATCGTTCAAGGAACCCATTTGTCGTTTCACCGAGCACATGGCCGAAGGTCATAACCACGACACTTACGATGCGCCTTACACCAAGCTCGGCGCTCTCGAGAGCCATATTCATCCGCAATTTGTCATCTTTAACACAGGCCAAAAATTAACGAAGAAGTTCACCCGAGGTCAGGTCGCTGAGATGCGTATCCCTTTGTCGAAGATCTTATCGACCACCTTCCCTGGCACGTCACTGTTGGAGGACATCCTAATTTTGTATAGCAAGTGGATCGAAGTCAAAATCGGCGATAAGAAGAGCAAGAATCGTACTCCATCGAACCTGTCTAGTGCTCAAGGCGAAGATGGACAAGATGATCCTTTCCAAAGCAAACCTCATCCAGGCCGTCCGGGTCACAGGAGCGCGACACACTCTCAAGGACAAGGTAGTCGGGCCTCAGAGGATCAACATGGTGGAGGACAGCAGTGAGCCGTTCTTCCACTCCAGCAACCCTTGGATGACGATTCTTCCTCCGTCGCCGATGACACGATTGTCGAAGAGGATACCGAATGGATCGAGTATATCCATAAGTGGCAAAAGCGGGGCGGGGTCGCGGAAACATGGGAGGCGGACGGGCTCAACGACTCTGGCGATGAACAACTCGCTGCCTACATCGAGGAGCATGCCTGTGCCCCTCCTTCGCCAGGTGCCTGGGATGAATGGAAGCCGGACTTGGACCGTGATGCTAGCAGGTCGGATCGGTCACGCTTTTCGAGCAAATCACTGGGCGGTTTTCAAGAACAATGAGTACCTAGACTAGAGGTTACTCCAGTTACCTTTGAGCATTCCCTTTGACAATCAAGATCTTTAGATACATATCAAAATTTGCTGTCTTCCTACATACTGAAATTACTAGTCAGACTCGTGTCAATAAATTTCTTTCTTTCTTTTGGACAAGCGATGTTATCGGGGAGCGACCGTCCACACTGCTGGTCCTACGATGGTGTGTGGGGTATGTGGGGCTCAGACTATCCGGTTGCCTCTGAGTCGGTCTCATTAGAGGGACTTAGTAGTCTCTTACCTACTAAAACCTCAGGGTTGTTAAACTAGTTATTCGGTAATACACATCAGCAGGAGGAGGTGCATCAACACACCAGGATCGAACACCCATAGAGACAGAGATGACTTAGGCCATGGACGCACAAGGGGTGCACCAAATGGCCACAGCGCACCGAGAGTCCCGAGTCATTCGTTTACCGAACATAGCCAAGGCAATGGGCCTTTACGTTCGAGTGCTCATAACGCAGATGGAGAGACGGTGGAGCGATCCGCCGTCACCACAATCCGCCGCTTGTGCATGGCAGTGGACTATTTGGTGGAGGATATCTTCCTGGGGGTTCTAGAGGGAGGGGATTTGATCCTGGATTCCACTGGTTGCTGTACCACCGCTGTCATCGTCGTGATGTGGTGCCATGGTTCTGTCACGGAGCAATTGGTGGTCTACGTGGTAGCTTGAACTGGTACTATTGTTTTCAAAAATTGAAGGCGTTGTGTATCATGTGTAGCTTTTTTGCGTAATGCCCGAGTCGTTGATCAATCGATCACTGGCGGTACATCCCAGTCGACTATGAGTCTCTACCCTGAGGATTTTAATTCCGCACTGATTTTGCCTCGTCACAGCGCTTTCATCAATCTACGCATTGACATGATCGGTGGAGGTGATGAGTGTCGCGGGAGAACGTACCATCTCGAGCGCGATCAGACCTCTCTTTGCTCGGACTGCATTGTCGAGTGATGGTTAATGCGAGCGTCTTGAGGGGACTTGATCGTCGTGCGCTCTGTCAATTGACATTGCCTGCTCGCTGCCATCATGCCTGGGTATCCAAGTGTAGCGAGACCAAGACACATTCTACTCACTTGCACTATGGCACGCGTTGGCATAGCCTTTAAGTTGGTTGTATTCTGACCCCAATCTCGTATCCCATACTACTTCGCGGTGGTATCCAAGACCTGCTATGTACATCCAAGACGACGATCAGCATCTGTTCCAGATCAATTTGAAAACTGCGGCTCGCGACACCTAGCCGGTTCGAGTCGAGACTACCCCCCAAAAAAACAGACAACTTCTTGAGCAACAATCCAGTCCTACGCCCAACCGGACGTCACGTTCCACTCCCGGGCACCGCCCAACCCGCCCACGCCAAACAAGCTCACCATCATTTGCTCTCCCCACACTTGATACTTTTGGGTCGACATTTGCATCTCTTGCACCGTCTCGAAACTCGGCGACGGCGTCGCTGTGGGACTGGAGAAGACAAGGCACTGACTACTCTGTGACGGCGTCGATGCAGGCATCTGTGCGACCTGCGACGCGGTGCGGTTCACGTTTCCAGACGGAAACGCAAACCCATAGTACCCGGGACAGTCGCCCGTGGGGAAGCGGTACGCCCTGCGTGCGTGTACGATCAGCGTCCGCCGAGCCCATCTCGCGCGTGGATGTGCGCGCCTACTCACAAGTATACGCTTCTCAGGAAAGGCAGTCCTAGGTTAATGTGAGGAACCGGGTCTGTTCCATCCCATTCATCCAGCCCGACAGAACAAGCGCCCCATTCAGTCAGTGAAGATATCGAACGCAAGAGGTTTCCTGTAGAATCGATGGGATAATCTACACCATTGATGGTCGCAGTAAGAGCCACATAGGGCCTGTACTCGGTCGAGTTGCAGACGTATTCGAGAATCTTACTGTCCGGCTGGATCGTATAGTTGATGGGACCACGGTATCCCGTATCATTGAGGTAGGTACTAGCTAGACCGGGGATGCTGACACTGACAAACACTGTAGAAAAACGGGTCATGCATACGACGAAAGTGGCTAATTTCGCCAAGACGTACCCGAGTCTATAGTTGCGTGTGTATCAGTGCTATTTGGCAAAAAACTGCCATTATAACCCTTTAGTCCATCCAAAGTGAACATATTCTTGAAAAACTCTGAAGCATTTGGTGGGAGGATTGGAACCCAGTTCAAATTACCCTGATAATCGTTCTCGTCCAACGCCCCAATCGTGATTTTTGGATTGAGGGGGTCGAACCTCATTCCGACTACTGGGTTCATCAGTTGGTTGCTCGCATATAATCGAGATAGGAAATGTTCGGAAGCCGCCGTGGCATTGAACGGATCAGGAAAGAAACCCAAGCGTCCATTGTATCGGAGGTAACTGAGCGAACTATCACCCCCTGATTCAATAAGACCTATCAAGGGACCGATCAGGATGTGGCTGAAGAAAAAGGATATGGCACAGCAACTAACCAAACTCGGTTTGCGGTAATGACAGGATGCCTCCAAAGCTCATTGTGTCACTACTGACGTTTCCGAAATAGGCCTGTGTACCGTGCGGCCACGAATAATTGAGCGACTGGGGAGTATCGTGGTATGTTGGATAGACATGATGGAAGGTAGATGGACAGTACCTGGAATGTGGTAGACAGTGTGGAATCAAAGGATGTGTTTCCACTGCATAAAACACAGCTACTCGAATAGACGGCCATGATATTGGTGTTGAGGTCGAGAGTACTGTTGATCAACTGAGGAGGTGTCCCATACAACATTGGAACAAGTGGACTGTTGAAGACCAAGTCTGACATTTTGGTAGGAACGTTCATGGGTAGACTAACCCATGCTGTTCAATATCAGCGAAATGCCACATAACGATGATTAATGTGATCTTACAAGGGTCTGCTCGGGCAAGAGTGAGCAGCAATAAAATAGTAAGGGGTGGCAAGATCATTCCAGGCGGGAGAAGGAAGAGGACTGATTAACGAGAGCGCATGGACACCTTACACATTTAATAGACTTCCTCCTTGATCTGCGAGGATGGGGATTGAGCGGACGATTGCACGTCAAGAAAGACTGCCCATCAACTCGTCCATACAATATTAATCTCGGTTGCTGACTCGGCGCCTGGTGCCAAGTGCTTTGACCGAAATACAATACACAGCCACGATGTTTTTAGAAGGATTGCGGAAGAGCGGCGACCAGGACACAGGTTGGCTGATGCGGCTTGGCCTCCGCAGACCAAGTAGTATATGGTACATCAGCGGAACCATCTGCATCAATCCTGTATTAGTTTGGCAGTGTTGGTCATTCTTTCCACAAAGGTTTTACATCTGCTTCCTACCTGGAGTTGGGGGTTATATTGTCTTGAAGAACGCTGTTGTGGGGTCAAACTAAGATCGGTGGAGAGGGGCCAGGTGGGAACCCCCTCGCTAGGTGGACCTGGCAAGGTGGTGGATGGTAGAGGATACGCTATGGACCATGCGACTACGCTACGGACGCCAGCCACTGCGCTAGGACCCCTGGCACCTCTCGGAGGGGCTCGCTCCCCTCCGAGGCCCAGACCCGGACCTCCCCGCCAGCATCGGTAAAACGTCGCTTGCCGTTTTTAGTTCCATCGCCATACCCTTTTTTTTTGGTGTTCCAACTTCCAACACGTTCAAGATAGATGAACAATCGGCGTCGTTGTGGACAGTAGGTTGCACCTGTCATGTAGAAGTGGACAATGCAGTCCCTGCAGCTATAAATGCTGGGCTAGAGGGCACCGTGACGGAGTCTCCACATCAACCACTGGCACTTGACTTGGACATGCCACCTACAACGCGATCGCAGAGCGCGGCGCGTCATTCGCGTCCTCCTACTCTTGTCCCCTTCTACAACGCGCGGAAGCCTCTGGGGTCGAAGACGCAAATTCTAGCTCGAATGAGCCATCGTCCCCTGAATTTGCTGGGGCAAACAGACGCAAAGCTGCATGAACACTACGCAGAAACGCAGAAAGGTATCCTCTACCATTGATGGAGACCAGAGGAAGGCGGCACGTGATGCTGATCCTAACGGGGGTCTATGTCTCATTACACGCCGGTCATGGGCCGTCGAGTTGTATCACCTTGTGGCCATCGGCACTGACGACGCGACAGTTCGTGTATCTCTTTTTTATCAACTTGTCTCTACTCACAGGCCTTGCATTGTAGATCACGAAGTTGGAGCGTGTCTGGATGGAAGGGAGTCAACGATTCCACCTTGACACGAGGCGCAATATGTTCCATTGTGAGTATATTTGACATTTTCAGCGTCGTTCGCTCAGGTTATTTGTAGTGAGAGCCGATTGGCATTTCCTCTTCGACACCGCGAAATGGATTTTAGTTCCGGAAGTCCACATTATCGAAGGACTGAAGAAAATATACATTACAGACGGAAATCCAACGTGCAGCCTCTCCAAGGTTATTTTTTCTCGCTGTGTTGACGCATATCTATCTTACTGAATGTGGCGTAGAAATTCAAGGATGAATAAACCTTCCAATACTATGTTGTTCCCGTGCCCTCGTTCCACGTGTGACGGACGTGGATGACCAAGTCGTCCCAAACGTTTGGTCCTAGCCGTCGCCTACGATCTAGTTACGCTTGACCCGTGATTTTCGTCCTCCCCTCGCGGGAGAGTGGAAACGCTTTTCGATGAGCACATTTGTCGTTGCACCAAAGACAAGCACGAGATTTACGAACCGCCTTACTCGGCGCTCGGTGCACTCGAGAGCCACGTTCATCCGCAATTCGTCATTTTTAACACTGGTGAAAAGTTAGCGGATGAGCTGGATTACGATGAGGTCACACAGATGGGTGACTTTCTGTCCCGGACTCTATCGATCACTAAGGAGGAGGGTCTTGCAATATTGTCATCCGTTCTCAATCTGTATAGAGCATGGACGAAGAAGAAGAAGACCGATAAGGAGAGCAAAAATCGCACACAGTTGGACCCGCGCAATCCCCAGGACGAAGGAGGACAAGATGATCCTTTTCAAAGCAAGCCTCATCCTGGGCGTCCGGGTCTCAGAAGCGCGACGCGCTCCCAAGGACAGAGTAGTAGGGCCTCAGACGGTCAACATGGTGGAGGACAGCAGCGAGCTCTTCTTCCATTCCAGCAACTTGAGGATGACAATTCTTCCTCCGTCGCCGATGGTACGATCGTCGAAGATGATACCGAATGGATCGAGTATATCCACAAGTGGCAAAAGCAGGGCGGGGCTGCCGCAGAAACATGGGAGGCGGACGGGCTCAACAACTCTGGCGATAAACAACTCGCTGCCTACGTCGAGGAGCATGCTCGTGCACCTCCATCACCAGGTGCCTGGGATGAATGGAAGCCGGACTTGGACCGTGATGCCAGCAGGTCGGATCGGTCACGCTTTTCGAGCAATCACTGGGCGGTTTTCAAGAACGGCGTATACCTCACCAGACCAGAGGCCACTCCAGTTACGTTTTAGCATTCCCTTTGACAATCGAGATCTTTAGATACATATCAGAATTTGCTGTCTTCCATCTATGTATACATACTGAAAACACTTGTCATGTGGAAAGAGTCACAGGTTCCGATGGTCGGATTTCCCCAATTTATTGAATCGAACACATCAAAACAAGCCCACGTCGCACTTCATATGTAGGTAAAATTCCGCCTTATGGCAAGCGTCGAGTGCGCTTGGGGCAGAGGAACATCAAATTCAAGAATTTATGGTCTGGTTACTGTCTTCGCTTTCATGACAGAAACATCCATACGAGCCAGGTTTACCGGGCTGCTGCGACTCAGGGGTGAGTCATATTGATAAATTCGCGTACACTAGTACTGACGCGCTGACGACCGAGCATCCTGGGCGCCTTTTTGAAGCTCGGCAGCCTCCGTTGTACTATTTTAGAGTCTTTTTGATTGTTCCAGGTTATCGTATCAAGAGCTCCATCTTGAGACCTGCCAAAAACCTGCTACACGTTGTCTCATTGCCACAAAATCCCTCGCTGGCTTAACCATGGTCCGGGTATGCAGATTCTGTGATGGCGAAAACTACGACTCTGCCAAACTTAAGCGCTGTGCTGGCTGCCGAAAAGTCTACTATTGTTCAACGGACTGTCAAAAACGTCACTGGGTTTTTCATATATTCGAGTGTAATCCCCTTCAGCCGATCAACACCGCATACTATCTCGCGCGGGCAGTCTACAAGGACGAACTTCCCGATCATCCTCAGACTTTAGACGATTATGGGTTCAATCGCACAATCACGGCCGAAGAAGAGACCATGTTGTTTGGCTTGTACATCGGTATGCGTGTGAGCTCGCTGATGGGGTCATTCTCAACACGCCTCCAGGCCTGATCAAAATTATACGTATTCCACCCAAGACCATTCATAACTGGCGCATTCGTGGGGTGTTGGTGGATGAGATAAAGGCCACGTTCTTCAAGCTGTCAGAACAATCGAGGGGTGCATACTTTCGCTGGTTCTTGGACCATCAAGACATCGTCGCTCTGGCAGGCCAACCCCTGTCTGAGCAATCGCTGCAAGATCGTGGCGATGCTATCATGGTACGCTCTTGGAGATTCACGGGAGGGAGTGAAAAGGATTCTGTGGAAGAGATCAGGGCTGCGATCGCAGGCAAATCCGCAGAAGAACAACAGTGCCATCTTCTGTATACCCTTCTCTTGTCCATGTTGCGCCCAACTCCAGATATCGACCTCTGGATTGATTTCGGATTTGCATCGTGCGCATCAGAACTGGGGTTGTGTGGTGCCTACCAGCGTTTGATCAAACTGTGTACTTTTGAAGAGTTTTGCGACGCATATCGTGGTCGTTGCTTGCTCGATCTCTTCCAGTCCAAGGGGGTTCGCGTGCAAGATCCTCGTGGCCACCTCCGAGATCACCTGCACGGACCATCTGGCGCCACGAAATCAGTATGGTACCTCAAACAGTCTGTCATGCAAGAGGACTGTACCACGGAGTTCAGAGCGGAGCGTTCTGTCATGGTGGATTATGGTTTCGGGAACTGTAAAACCGATTCCGAGGTGCAGCAGCTCAGGCGGGTGTACAAGGCGTTCTTTGACAACCCCCATGGGGATCCGTTGGCGCTTCATGAAGCTGCAATCCAGGGAAACATACATGGTTATCTCTCCACAGTCGTCGAGGATCTTGCGAATCCCAAGTTGAAGCGTCTCATGAAAAACCCGTATCCTATTCCGAGTTTATGACGCGCATTCAGGCGTGCTATTGTTCTACTTGTCCTCTTGCTTGCTGTAACCTTCACTGTAAACTCGGGAAAAGTCATTTGAGCGTTTGTACTGATTCCGAGGTCGAGGATGGTTGGAAAACAGTGACTGGGGGAGGTAAGGTCCTGATGGGTGCTCAACCAAGCAGACGACAAGGCACAGAGGGTGACTCACTGGTCGTGGACATGGTTCTCGAGGTTGTACGAGAGTGTGAGTACGCTGAGATCGCGTCGGACCGATGAGATATCCGTCAGGTTCGGAGGGCCCGCATTTTATATCGCAGGAAATTGACCACTGTTGATGGAAACGGGTCCGAGCACTAGCGAACATGATTCGTGCCGCAGGCGAGAAATGATTGTCCTCGCGGTACTTGTTGCTCAGCGTGCTCACAGACGACTGAGACGACAAGAATCCTGGATGGTCGTATCACACCCAGAGTTTTGGGGGGATCGACTAGAGAGAGGTGGTATGACGCGCGTTAGTTGTAAGTTTCCAGCAAGGGTGCACGGTATGACCAGTACTCACAAGGTCGATCTTGGCGCTGCGTGGTCATGGCTGAGACGTTCGACCCTTGATTTTTGTGATTCCAGTCCAATTAGAGGTTAGAGCTACTCAACTGCGAGCAAGGTTCTCACTTGGCTTGTAGCTATGGATGAAGATCCGAGGAACTGGAACAATGATGAGCTCTATTCCACAGCAAAGCGAAAAGTCTGCTACAATCGGAGTGACGGTCGGTTCCGGAGAATTGATGTGATGTTCCGAAGCCTCCAATATCAGACGGCCACATCTTTGACTGATACCGCGTAGCTTCAGATTTTCTTGACCCTTCCTTCATGGGTGGCGTTCAGAGGTTCAACGTCGGTTGCACGATGGAGGACCTCTCGTTGTACCAACTCTCTCCCCCGCGTAACCTCGTTCGCGCACGCGTTCACCTACTTTCCTCAACCAACTTGCTCCCCTGCATGGCGTTCAGCCATCTCCGCCACGTATACGTCAGCATCGAGCGCAACGTTGGGCTCACGGACGACGACCTATCCGCACTGGCGCCCGCATGGCCGCGCCTGACCATCTTCGAGATCAACACCAAATGGGGATGGAACACGCGCGGTCGCGGCGGCTACTCCAGACCTGTCGGTTGTTCCACCGGGTGGTCCTCGTCATGGATGTGCGGGACGATACGGGATTGCCTGCGATTGGTGCGAATCTCGGCGCGGTCATCGAGGCGGACGCTGTGCCGGCCGTCGCGGCATTCTTTACGGGCATCGACGCGCGTTGCCAATTTTCCTTGCATGCTTGGGCGGGCAGTGAGATGGTAAGAGCGCCGGACTGGTGGGACGCCGTGTCCAGGCGGCCGCTGGGTGCTGTGATACATCGTTATTGAAGTACGTCGCGTAACGCGCGGGTATTCCACTTCCTATTTTCATCTCTCATTGTCTTAATACACCTCGGACGCCTCTCTAAAGTAGGGTAAAGTTTGTAGATTCTCATGGTGCAAGCATTCAACGGAGGGGCGAAAGGGATCAAAGCTGTTGAAACATTTGTCCGTGGTGACAAGAGGAAGAATGGGAGGAAAAAGACGGGTAGAAGCTGTCCAGCTTTGGTCCAAAGCAATGAGCCCGTACGATGGAATTTTGTAGCCGTGAAACCTTGTACGAATTGTCTCATCAGACGGGACAAGGCACATTTCCTGACCTTCACACTGTCGTCTATTAGCCAAATGAAATGAATATCCATTTTGCCAGGACGTACGACAGCAAGGATATTTGAAAGAGGAAATCCGACGACCATACCGTGCCACGCGAGGGACATACAATCATTCGTGAGTTGCTCATATTCCTATACGATGTTTTCAGACGCAGGTACGCAGACATAGATGACTGTAAAGACGTCAGCCAAACTAGCCGTTCACGACGAGACGACGCACAGAATCAAGATGAGCACTTTCCAGGCGGTATCCCCATCCGCCTGTGCCTCTCGTCGTGCTCTCGCACCTTGTCCGTCAGTTGTCGGAAGAGCGTGGCTGCCGTGGAGTCCTCCGCAACCGGGTGCGAGGATTCTGAGAACTTCATCTTGAGAAGCGCGTTTCGTGGGCGGATTTTTGTTGGGCGACGAAGTTGAGGACTTCCTGGATGTTTGCGTCCGTCATGGGGATCATTGTTGGAGGGCGGCGGATCATTTCTTAGGTGGTAGTCAAAGGTAAGGTTTGCTACTTGTTTGGTTGTGTATGCACTGCAAACGTCCTAGCAAGATATGCACCACACGTCTTGGTCACTGTGATTTTCCAGCTGATTTGGCGTCTCTCGCCAGAACTTGCCGTGCCTTCACATAATTAGTATTGGATATACTTTAGGTGAGCTCATAGAATTTAACCTCGCTCGTAAGATGCCTTCCAGAAGCCCATGTCGAAATACCAAGCAGAAACAAGGTAAAATGTGGTATTCACACCTGTCTGATCCTGCTGCCAATAGCTTCGTTTAGCAGGCTGAATGGGGTATCCTTCAAAGTCGCGTCTGGCGTCGCACAACTTTCTTTTGCAGACTCGTTGCTATGCATGTCGTTCAGCAAGCTTCGTCATATACGCCTCGATACGCAACGTGACGTCGACCTAACCAACTGCCAACTACTGACACTGACGTCGGCATGGCCACACCTTACAGAACTCGAGATCAATCCAAGCTGGGACTGAAACGTGCCTGCAGGAATCATGCCCCACGGCTTGCTACCCTCACCAGCACCGAGGACCTCGGAATAAGACTGCCGCACGACCTTTTTTTATCGACGTACTCGACTCAGTCCTCGAACAGGCGTTTGTCCTGGCCGTTGCTGCTTTTTTTTTGCTGGGATCGTGCGTTCTTGTTTTTTTTTGTTTTCTTGGCTTGGGAGGAGGATGAGTGGGAGATGTACAGTTTTCGTTGGGACGAGGTATTCATACACGTGGAAGGCGCTGTCAATCGTCGTGGGTAATCGAGTCATGTTTCGGCATATCCCCCGTCGTGGCCACACCTCATCGGACCAATTTTATGGATTGGATTGCCAAGGCTTGTTTTGCTGTGCGAACCTTGAACAGATGCTTTGTCAATATTATGTAATGATCATCCGGCGGAGTTCGGATTCCAGTGAAGCCCCTTCCCAAAGACTACCACAGCTCCTGCACAATGGGAGCAGAAGATTTGTTTAGTGAACGTACGCGCAATGGGCTGAACCAGTTTGCCACAATGGTTTGGAATAAACCTAATGCTCTCTTGAACCACCACGAGTCTGGGTTCGACTACATCGATCTGTCTGGACACCTCCCTGTTCTTCGAATGATTCTAGGGAGGGCCGTTGTGGAAAAGATACTTGTCAGAGGTGAATACCGCAGGGCACTGGAGGCTTTGAAGGAAGATACGTACAGCAACGGGGCATGTGTCCTCGGTCAGCCTGGCATCGGTAAGTTCTGGAAACCTTTTGCACATAACGTGAGGTTGAATAAGATGTTGCTTCACCCTATCAGGAAAAACTCTTTTTCTCGTTTATCTCCTTGTCGAGCGTCTTGGACAGGGTAAACAAGTTGCGGTACACTTTTGGGATTACTATGTCTTCTTTTCGGACACGGTCTCTGTCTATTCTATCGAGAACACGGGGCCGCTTGAATCTTTTCCTCACATTTGGGCTCTTTCGGACTCCAACCCGACCGATATACGACCTCCCCGCACCTTTTATGACGACCCAAATGTCCGAACAATCCAGGCGCCATCGCCCAGGAAAGAACACTGGCATCAATGGACTAAACATTGCGGGGCTCAACTCTATATAATGGATGTTTGGTCCAAGACGGAAATGAGATACTTGGCGTATGTGATGTCTTTTCTCCAGTGACATTGATTTGATCAGGTGATCAGCGCGTTGATGAAATTGGATGCCGCGCGCATGATCAAGCTCTACAAGCAGTGTGGGGGAGTTCCTCGAACACTATTGCATTTCTTCGAAAAATCGGATGAACGTATTGAACTGTGGTACCGTGGAGGCGCCAAGCAAGCTGTTAGAAAATGCAGGGAGTGGCTAAGAGATACACAGAGCCTCAACGTGACAGGGGAAACCTCATCCAAGTACTTTTTCTGTCGACCTTGGAAGTTTTGGAAGCCTGAAGTTGATCGCGAGTTTGCCTGCGCTGTACTGGCAACACGATCCATCTGGATCATCCTAGCGGAGACGCTGCAAGACTGCGTCGACACCGAGAGGCTGGAGTTCTTTAATGCTCTGAGCCAATCTTATGAAACGCGAGCAGCGGCAGGATATATATACGAGTCCTGGTTTCGCAGCTTCTTCACTCACGAGAATTCCACCGTCGAGTGCCACTGGTTGCCGGACGCGGGTCACGTCACATCGCTAGATGGAACAACAACTCTCATTTCCTCGAGGGACAAAGAACGAAACATTGCTAACCCTCCGTACTATTGGGTCGCACGCAGGGGTTTTCCAGGTATTGGCGGTACTTTGGTGTGCCAGAACAGGATCGTGGCATTCCAAATAACCGTCAGCTCAGAACACCCGTCGCCGGAAAACGGGTTGGAGGAGCTACGAGACACCTTGCCTGACAATGTGAAGCATCTTCCTTGCAGTTTGGTGTACGTTGGAATCAAGGAGAGCTCAGTCAAGGCAGCTGCAAAACAGTGGGTAGATCAGTTAATCGCGCGGGCCGTGTGCGTTGGGTGGGCGGCTTTGGACCCAGTGCAGGATGGCATTACTTACAAGGTGTGCACCCAGATGTTCATTGGTTCGTTCTCCACCGACTAGTTTATTAGAAACTGGCTTGCGAGGAATTGTCGGATGAAGACTTGGGAGAGCCTATGGAGCCTGGAGGTGCTGGATCCCAGGCATCTCCAACGAGTGAGCTATTGGTTATCGAGGAAGAGGAGCGTAAACAAAGGGCTGCGGTGACAAAAGGAAAGGCGAAGGCGACAGTACTAAGTTCGGACGAAGAGGATAAGGCTGAATCCTCGAAGCGCCCTCCTAAGAGGATGAGGAAGGGAAAAAAATAAGGTAGTTTTTGTGATGGAGTGGATATCCTTCGAAGTTACATCTGGTGTCTCTGGCTGGACTCGACACTAGGACTTGACAGAGCCTCGAGCGTGCGGATTGTCCTGACAGCGATGTTATTGTGTAGTGACCGTCTAAACTAGTCCTACGCAATACGCTACAGCGATGGGGGAGCCATTGGTCCACTCTCACACATCTAGTATCTCGAATGAAGCACATCAATACTATATTGCCGTACTCTTCACTTGCACCCTGAAATTACAGTATCTTTGTTTGGGCCTCATAACGCAGCTTCTCTGCCGGGTCCAACTGCCTGAGGTCGAAGATTTTATAGCGACCATTGACCGTCTTCTAGCGGTTGGCAACCCGGTCTCATCTTCCAAGTCCTCGAGTGCAGTCCAATGTCCTTTGTGAGTACTAACAGTGTCTGTTCGTTCGGATATGGAATGTAACGTCGACCTGACCAACTGCCAACTGCTGACACTGGCGTCGGCATGGCTACACCTCATGGAACTTGAGATCAATCCAAGTTGAGACAGGAACACGCCAGGAGGAATCACACCCCACGGCCTGTTACAGCTTCTGCGGACATGCTAGTCCGTCCGCCGGCTCGCCCTCGTCATGGACACGCGGGGCTACACTGTCACGGAAACACACAGACGCATGGACCCAGACAGTCTCTGACATCATACACCAACGTGGCCCCCACCGGCGCCAAAGAGGATCTCGGCATAAGACTCAGCCCGCCCGACTTTTTCATCGACGTCTTCGACTCCGTCATCATTGTTTTCTTGGCTTGGGAGGATAATCGTCGGCACCAAAGTTACCGCTTACAAGTACAAAACCCACGAGCCACCATATTCCGAGCTCGGCGCTCTAGATATCCATGTCCATCCACAATTCGTCATCTTTAACACTGGGGACAAGTTGGTGAACAAGATCGAGCGACTAGATGTTATAAAGATGCGCCATCTCGTGTCCCTGAAGTTACCGATCACTGTTGAAGAGGCTAAGTCGGTACTGGACACCATGGTAGAATTGTATATATGGTGGACGGAGACGGAAGCCCCTGATGAGGATCCTACACTATCGAATCTACTTAATCCTCGAGACGGCGATCCTTTGAAGCCTCATCATCTAGGGCTCAAGTGTCTCGGAAGCTCGACGCGCTCGGGGCAAGGCAGTGGGGACTCAGGCGACCAACATGGCAGAAAACGGAGGAGAGCTGCTCCCGATTGCAACCACCCGAAAGGGACGATTCACCACATGCTATTTCACCTCTCCAAGAACGTTTTGAGTCGGAAGGTAACATTTCGTACCTAGAGGCTAGCCTAACTGTACCTAATTATGACCTAGTGATAGATCGGCGCAACGCCGCGGGCACAACGGTCGCCACCACAGCAAAATGCCGAAAGGAAAATAAGAACAGGACGCATGATGGGGAACACAATGAAGGTTGTTGTTTCATTACGAACCAACCCTGGGCTGTCGAGTCATGTCATTTAGTGAACACGGCCACTGACCCCCAAACGGTTCGTGGATCTCGCCCATGTCATTCCTTCCGGCTCATTCCGTTTGTTTTGTAGCTCACCAAGTTGGAGTACGCTTGGGAGGAACGGAATCTACGACACTACCTGACACAAGGTGCAATCTGTTACATTGTATGTCCAGTTGACATTTTCCGCGTTGTTTCAAGTTGCTCAATCAGGTTGTAAGTGAGAACCGATTAATATTGGCATATCCTTTTAACGTCCGACATGCAAGCTTACCAAGGTAGTAATCTCATGTTGATGCAGCTGCATCTCACATAATATAGCGTAGAAATTCGTAGTCGGACAAATACTACGTTATTTCTGCACCCTCTGTGAATGAAGCCATTTTTCGTTTCCCCGACATCAGGGATGATAGTTACAAGCACGAGACCTACGTTCCGCCCTACTCCGAGCTTGGCCCTCTTAGCCATGTGCATCCGCATTGTGTCATCTTCAACGTCGGGGAAAAGTTGGTGGATCACTTCGATTACGATGAGGTCACTCAAATGAATGGTTTTCTGTCCAGGACTTTATCGATCACCGAGGAGAAAGGTCTCGAGATACTGTCTCCATTCTAAATCTGTATAGAACATGGATGAAGGCGAAAAGCTCCGATAAGGAAAGGCGAGCACGCTGCAGAAATTTCGCAATCCGACGCTATCAAGTTTCAGATATGTTTGTATTATCATTATCATCAAGACATGCGATTCGAACCATCGAGGCTTGACGGCTCTGCGATAACCGGATCACTCTGGGAGCACGTTGTATAGTACCGACCGCGACTCTACACGTACTTTTGTTGACCACTACGTTACACTAACTGGAACATGATATAGTATCAGTAGCGCATACAAAGAAACGAAATAAAATAGCATTAGCGTCATGCGCGAGACGAGTGAGTATCTCGAGCATGAAAGAAACGCAAACGTCCCCCGCCATCATACAAGGGAAAGCATCCACCACAATAACCAAACCAAGCCCAAGAGCGACGCGTTGGATGGGGTCGTCGACCACCGTAAGCCAGCCCCGTTGACCAGCGGTGCAGCCTGTCCGATCGTCTGATTCAAACACGTCAACAGAGTCGTGTCGATGTTCGACGGGAGCGGTGAATCCGTGGCGTTGGGATCGCTGCTCGAGGTGGCCGAGTTGTTGTAGCCGTCAAGCGTCAGGACGATGCTGCTCGCGCGGTAGTACTGTATTGCTTGTTCTGGTTGGGGTGCCCCAGGCGCTGAGAAATTGTATGCTTGGGGAGATGTCGAACTCGAGGAGAGCGAGGAGGAGCAGTTGGCGTCTATCGAGGAGACGAGGGACCAGACGGTGCTGTTGTCGGAGAGCACGTGAAAGGTTGTGTTGGTACTGTTGGACACAAACATCGCTTCGGCCATTGGGCCACCAACGCGGCTAGTATTGAACGAATCTCCATACTGAAGTCAAGTCGGCGTATGTCAGATGCCAAATTACCAAGAAAAAAAAGCATACCTCTGGCGTGTACCAGTAGCCCCAGTATGGTCCACGGTTCCAAATGACGGGCCAATACCAATATGGGAAACCCCGACCCGCAACACCACGTCCTACGATGCCTGGATACCCACTTCCATATGTCCTGGGGATCAAGGGATCAGCCAACGGTCATAAGAACGACACAGCCCAACCAATGGAAACCAAAAACGCACCTCGTTCCGTAAATTTGATCCCTCGTTGCCCCTCCAGCAGACCTACCAGCAAACAGTTGACCTGAAGGAATCACGATTTTCTTCCCGCCACCCCATCCATAGGCCGTCGCAGACGACACTCCATCAGCGACAGAGGAGTGCAGCGGTACCGTCTTCTTCTTGGATCCTGAGGACCCTGATGTGCCGGATTTCCCTTTGCTGCCGCTCGAGCTACTCCCCTTGCCCGAGGACGTCGGAGATCCGTTGGATTTTCCGGAGCTGCCACTTGAACTGCTTCCATGGCCACTCGAACTACTTCCACTTCCACCTTTTCCACCTCCACCACCTCCTTTACGGCGGTCTAGGGATTTTGCGCGGCGAGTCAGGAATGGGATGAACATCAGTTGAGAGCCCAAGCCGAAGAGGTTTCTTGTGCGGGAATGTGCCTGTGAAAGTGGCGATGTAGAGATATCGACACCGGGGCTTCGTGTCTCGTCGAGGCGAGCGTCTGAAAAAAAAAAAAAGAAAGGTGGAAGTAGCAAGTCAAGTGTTTTATTGCCAATTGCTTAAATTTGACAGGACTTGCTATGCAGTGCTGCTGTCAGATTGTCATACAGCAAGCGAAATGCTGATTCAGATGCGTTAACAAGGCACAGCCGATGTAAATCAACTCGAAACGCACAGAAAAGACAGCTTCGACCCCTACAAGTTGCTGTCTGAGTGACTTGCGTATCGAAGTTGCCAATCATGGAAGGTGAGTTACACAGCCCCTCGTATATATAGCATTGTCACGCGGCTCTGTACGTCAGGCCACAGGTATCAGCAATTTACTATGCTAGTACTAGTGAGCAACCAGTAAGCGTCACTTACTTGCCATTTGGGGTCTGCCCACATCTCATCTCGATGTCGAGATGCGGAGAATACTCGGCGTCACGGTTGGTGGCGCCCACTGTGGATCTCGCGTGGACACATCAAACGGAAAAGAATAGCACGTGGGATATGGACAGCCTGCGATCGATGCCACCTACAACTCGTTCCCAGGGGATGCGCTCACGCGGGCCTCCCCGTGCCATTCCACCCCTCGTACTTAGAACGTTTTTATACGGAAGGTAACGTTTCACATTTTTAGCTTATCCACTGGCCAGCACCTGCCCCTGTTTACTATGATCTAGTGATAGAGAGACACGAGGTTGCAGACTCGGCGGCGCCAGGGACTAGGGTCGACGGTCAAATGAACAGCCATCGAGGGAATTTGTTGTCTCATCACGAACCGGCCATGGGCTGTCGAGTTATGTCATCTTGTCGCCGCGGCCGCTGTCAAAACGGTTCGTAGATTTCGCCATGTCGGTCTTTCTTACTCATTCTGATTGTCTTACAGCTCACGAAGTTGGAGTATGTCTGGGAAGAAGGGAATCCACGACGCCACCTTAACACAAGGCGTAACTTGCTACGTCGTAGGTACATATGACATTTTCAGCGTTGTTCGCTAAGGGGGTTTGAAGTGAGAGCCGATTGGCATTTCCTCTTTGACGCCGCGAAATGGATTTTAATTCCGGAAGTCCATATTTTGAATAAGGTATACGTGATAAACCAACATTCGACGTGTAAACTCGTCAAGGTCATTTCTTCTCACTGTATCGACTGAAAACACATCTTACTGAATGTGGCATAGGAATTCAGACGAAAAAAACATTTCAATACTATTTATGTTGTTCATGTGCCCTCGCTCGTTGAGCTCACGCCAATGGCAACCACGAGATTTACAAACCGCTTAATTGGCGCTTGGTGAACTCGAGAGCCATGTTCACCCGCAATTCGTTACCTTTAACACTGGAAAAGTTAGATGACAAGTTCGGTTTTACTCAGTGTGATTTACGTGATGGCTGACGGACTAGTTGTCGATCACCAAGAAAGAGGGTTCATTTCATCGAATCCGCCTAATGTTCAAGACGAAGGAGGACGAGATCATTCTTTGCAAAGCAGGTCTTATCCAAGGCGTGAGGGTCTCGGGTGCGCGACAAATTTTCAGGCATAGGATTGTCCTCAGATCGCCAACAAAGAGGAACAACGTCGCGCTGCTTTTTTGTCCTACAGCCCCAGGATGGCGATTCTTCGCCCATCGTTGGCGACACGGTCGTTGAAGGCAATACATATCAAGTGACAAGAGTAAGGCGAGGCCGCTGCAAACAATGACTCTGCAATGCACGACCCGCTACCAACATCTATGAAGAATCTCGTATACTCCGAAGCCAAACTTGACTGCCAATGAGTCGAATCGCTCGTGCTTTTGAAGAATGATTGAGTCGCCTTCTAGCGCGCTGGTGTATACCTGACTAGACTAGAGCCTCCGCCAGCTGCTTTGCAACTTTCCGTTTCCAGATCCTTATATGATAGACATGCTGGCAGTAATAGAGTAGTGGAGCGCTACTTAGCAGGAGAAAAGACTTGTCATGTGACCGGAATAGTACTAGATCACGATGGACTCCGCCGTCACCATGACTCCAGAGCACAAGTGAGACACTGGACTGACCGTACAGTCATGGCTGCCACTCTCCCCATTCCCGTATACACGAATCTTGAGGAAGTTTATCAGAACCTTGGTACCTCGCTGAAACATGCGTAAGTTGCCAATCATCCGCCTGAGTACTTCGCGGTCTGATGCGGAGTGTTGTGATACCGGCACAGCGAACGCTGGGACAGTCTTGCCAAGGAATTCAAGGCGAAGTTTGGACGAACCCCAGCTTACATCGCACGTGCACCTGGTCGTATAAAGTAAGTGACTGCAGCTAGTATCAAAGACTTGCTGCTCACGTCCACGTCCCCAGTCTTATAGGTATGTTTCCGTCGAGGTATGTGAGGTATGTCATGTCCGAGACATCGATCGTAAGGTGAACACATCGACTACTCTCTCTTTGGCGTATTTCCGGCTGCGATCGAGCATGATATCTTGATCGCATGTGCACCGAGGATACCTGGCAACGTGGACGATCCCACTCCTGGGCATGTTGTCGCAGAAAATCTTCAGCGCAAGTATCCACGTCGAGTCTTTGCGCCAACGCGCCAACCGTCTATGGGACCCTTGCCCCAGGGTGCTGACGTCCCAAGTGACGCCGTCCGCGTCGATGCATGGCATCTCGATATTCACACGAACCCTCTAGGATGGGAGGGATACGTGAAAGCTGGGTATTATGTGCGTGTGCTTATTGTTCATTCAATACATATTGGGCTACATGATCCCATTCCAGGGTGTTTTGAACCACTATTTCAATTCCGAGGTGGACGGTCCTGACTCGTCGCCTGTCCCTGTGGATTTGCTTGTGACAGGAACCGTCCCAGCTGGTTCAGGACTGTCTTCTAGTGCGGCAATGGTCGTTTCCTCCACGCTGGCTTTCTTGGCGGTCAATGGTATCCTTGAAGACCCGAGCATTGCACCGACCAAGGGCACCCTTGTAGAGATGGCTGTCGAGAACGAGAAGCGTGTCGGTATGTGTCTCTCATTCATCACTGTCAATATCATGTTCGACCTCAATAAAAAAATCAAGGTGTCAACAGTGGAGGGTTCGTATGGCGTTTCTGCTGATTCGTAGTGCATTCTGTGCTAATCCTGTCCCTCCATTTAGAATGGATCAAGCAGCGTCCGTTATTTCACTTGCAGGCTCTGCGCTTTACGTTTCCTTCTTTCCGAAACTCAGTGCGGAAACGATCCCTTTACCTGGCCCACGACCAGAGCGTCCTTCTTGTCCGTCTGCAACATTGGTGTGCGCGAACTCGCTCGTGGTGTCGGACAAGGCCGTACATGCGAAATACCAGTACAACCTGCGCGTGGTCGAGTCGCTGGGTGCCGCGCGCGTGCTTGCGGTCCGTCTTGGTGTCAATGTTGACCCCAGGGAGCGAATCACATTGAGAGAGGTCATGGCGAGATATATGAGTGAGCCTCAGGACCAGTTGGAGGAGAACGTGGTCAAGGTGAAGGAAGGACTGGAAAGGATGATGCAGGCAGTCGAGTGTTTGCGGCCGGAAGGTGCCGGAGACTCAGATCAACTCGGAGTGACGCTCGAGACGATGATCGAATGGTCAGGCATGGGCGAGGCACTATTCAAGGACGTGTACCTTTCGTGGGTCGAAGGTCGGCTGATCTCTTTGACTCTAGACGCGCTCCGAACACTGAGTGTTCACAGTCGAGACCACGTACTTTCAACTGTACAAGCGGGCTAAACATTGCTATTCAGAAGCGTTGCGCGTGCTCCAATTCCGCGATGTCTGTCTGACGTCGGAGAGATCTCCTTCGGCTTATCGAGGCACTCTGGTATTCGAGGCGCTCGGAAAGCTGATGAACGAGTCTCAGGAGAGTTGTTCAAAGCTGTACGAATGCACATGTCCTGAAGTCGACGAGCTCACCCAGCTCGCTCTTGCGGCAGGGGCCTATGGGAGTCGCGTCACAGGTATGGCCAGCCCCCCCAAAAAGGCTAAGATGCTGACATGTTTCTCCATAACAGGAGCAGGGTGGGGAGGGTGCACCGTGTCATTAGTGGACGAATCTCAGGTCGACGCTTTCATTGCCAAGATCAAGGCCAGCTATGGTCCGTATCGGGACCTTGAAGGAGACGCACTGAGCGAGGCTATTTTTGCGACGAAACCAAGCAGCGGAGTGTGTGGTACGTCATAGTACCTTGTTGACTTTCAGCGTACAACTAAGTTTCCTACCACAGTGTACAAGTTTACAGACTAAAGGTACCCAGGTATCAAACATGTGATATATACATACCGTTTCGTGTATTCTTTAAGAAAGGAAGCGAATGAAGAGGGTCTACTTGACAATGCTCGGCAAGTAAAAGTGAGTGTATCTAAGTCCCCCAACCAATAGTTGACCTCAAATTATCGGCCTGGCGCCGAACATCATCCCAACGGGGCTTGCATACTTCCCGAGTCTCCCGATTCTGGCATTTCGTCGATGTGTGCCAGGCAGTGAGCCAATATTCGGAGGTGCTTGTGGACCCAAGAGCAGCGAAGAATGCAGCAATGGCTGGCACGGATTCTGCTGCAATAAATGAGTCGAGAGCGTCAATCCAAAACGCGCGCGGCAAGGACAATCCAATGCTCGCCGAGGAGGGTGTGATTTCGGTATAGCCTCGCGTATCGATCGCAAGGGCAATTCCAGTCAACGACGGACATGTCTGCAGAAGCTGTAGCAGTCCGTGTGGTGTGATCCCACCTAGCGTGTTCCAACCCCAGTACGGGTTGATGACTAGACTCTCCAAACGCGGCCATGCTGACGATAGCTTGAGTAGTTCTCTGTCTGTCAGTTCCACGTTCCATCCGATGTCGAACATGATCTGACGAAGATGACAGAATGCCATGCATGGTTGCAAGTCTCGGAAGCCAAGCATGAGGTCCTCTGAGCGAGGGTCTTGTAAACGCCTGTCGCTTAACCACAGTATCTGGACGCCACTACTAGCTTTCTGAGCACTTGCAAAGAAGGAGGAGAGATCCTGTCTGAAGGGTCGATATTCGTTGCAGCCATCCAATTTGGTGATAACAGGGAGTCGGAATCGGTAGAGTAGGCGCGGAGTCGGATGCAAATGATTGGATCTTAGTTCCAAGTCTTTCAAATAGGGGAAGACGATGGGTGGGACTGAGGGAGAAATCTGGTCTGGGAGTGTACTGCGCACCATAAACTTGAGATCAGTCAAAGTAGGGATGCGAGACAGGTGCACGAGAGTGGTCTCGTCTGGCGGGATTTGAATGCAGTCGATCGTCCGAAGGTTTCTCCACAGGCAGAGGCACCTAGAGTCAAGATGGTTCATGTCCATGTATGGGCCACAATACGATCTCCCAATGTCCAGTCTTGCAAGGCATGGGGACGTCTTAGCAAGCAACTTGAGAGAACTCTGGAAATAGCGTTTATCCCACAATTTAACGCCAAGCGAAACGAGAGAGGGGAATGGATGGAGCAGCAAAGCTTTGTTCTTATGCCTGTATTCAAGATGAAGATCGCGTACGTTGGGAAAGAGTAGGAGTTCATGCGTAGAAGCTTGCGCAAGAGTAATGAGAGATTTCTGACAGATGCCGAAATCTGTGTCCCATAGTGTTATAGATCTGATGCGACGTGTGTAACTTTGAAGGATATTCCACTCGATCTGTGTGAGTGGTCTGCGAAACGAATAATCACTTGTGAACAGCGCGAGGAGAATCAGAATTAGATAGATTTAGTTGAACAAATCTACCAACAAGCTCTCAGATGCTTGATAACATGCTTCCGGAATACACCGCACGAGAGGGGCGAGGCTATCCAGGTCTTCCCAGAGGATGTTGACTGCCGGGTCTTTGAATGCGCGACATGTTCTGGCCAGAGCTATGAGATCGAAGGCACTGTCATCATAGGAAGCTGTCCTGACGTCAAACTCCGGGTAAAAGTGAGCAAAGATATTGAGGAGGATCTCTTGTATCTCAAGCGCGTGATGCATGGTGAGCAGAAACGAACTTGAACACCATGAGTCCAAGATTATGTAAAAACCAATATAGTCCCTTGCGACCAACTCAACCAATGGTACATCGTAGTCTGCAGTGAAACCCATACTACCACAGTGTAGAACAAATGGTATCCAGGCCCTGGACAATATTCAGCGACACGTATACTGCATGTGTGAGGGAAAGGAAAGGAAAGATCCATAAGATAACAAGTTGATGCACGGCCAGCCTTCACAAACTCTGTGCAATCCATACATTGAGACGCTCCTTTGCGGTGAATTGAAGCAGTGATCCGTTGTGGTCCGTGGAACCTGCACAGATAAGTTTACTGTAGAATAAATGGATCCAGGCCACATGGAACACTACTAGTATCATCTCATGCAAACAGTGGGAGTCCACTTAGGCAGCTGTATCGCGATTATGAAATCTGGCAGCTACAAATTCAACAAGAAAATATTTGGACGCCGCTACGGCACATACTCGGCAAGTGACAGTGAGTGTCTAAATCCCTCGACTAATAGATGACCTCAAATCATTGACCTGGCGGCGAACATCATCCCAACGGGCCTTGGATACGTCTCGAGTCTCCGGATTCTGGCCTTCCGTCGCCGTGTTCCAGGCAGCGAGCCCATATCGAGAGGTACTTGCAGATACAAGAGCAGCAAAGAATGCAGCAACGGCCGGCACGGATTCTGCTTCAATAAACGAATCGAGAACATTAATCCAAAATGCCCATGGGGAGATCAATCCGATGCTCGCCGACGATGGTGGGATTTCGGTATATCCTCGTGTATCGATCGCAAGGGTAACTCCAATCAACGAAGGACATGTCTGCAGAAGCTGTAGCAGTCCGTGTGGTGTGATTCCGCCTAGCGTGTTCCAACCCCAGTACGGGTTGATGGTTAGTCGCTCCAAATACGGCCATGCTGACGTGAGCCTTAATAGTTCTCTGTCCGTCAGCTCCACGTTCCACCCAACATCGAACCTGATCTCACGCAGATGACAGAATGCCATGCATGGTTGCAAGTCTCGGAAGCCAAACACGAGGTCCTCTGAGCGAGGGTCTTGGAAACGCCTGTCGCTTAACCACAGTATCTGGACGCCGCTCCCAGATGTCTGAGCACTTGCGAAAAAGGAGGAGAGATCCTGTCGGGTAGGTCGATATCCATTGCAGGCATCCAATTTAGTGATAGCAGGGAGTCGGACTTTGCAGAGTAGACGCGGGGTCGGATGTAAATGATTGGATCTCAACTCCAAGTCTTTCAGATAGGGGAAGACGATGGGTGGGGCTAAGGGAGAAATCTGGTCTGGGAGTGTACTGCGCACCATAAACTTGAGGTTAGTCAAGGTAGGGATGCGAGACAGGTGCACGAGAGTGGTCTCGTCCTGCGAGATTTGAATGCAGTCGATCATCCGAAGGTTTCTCCACAGGCAGAGGCACTTGGGGTCAATGCGGTTCATGTCCACGGATGCGCCAAATAACCAAATGTGCAGCCTCGTAAGACCTGGGGATGTCTTGGCAAGCGACTCGAAAGAACTCTGGAAATCACGTTGATTCCACAATATGACATCAAGGGAGATCAGAGAGGGGAATGGATGGAGCAACATAAATCTGGTTTCATGCGAGTATTCGAAGTGTAGATCCCTGACGTTCGCAAAGAGTGGAGGTTCAGATGTAGAAGCTTGCACAAGGCTGACGAGCGAATTCCTGCAGAGTCTAGGATCGCCATCTATGATTAAACTTCGGATCCGACGTGTATAGCTTTGGAGAACACTCCACTCCATCTGTGTGAGTGGTTTTCGAAACGAGTAACACTTTGCGGAATAGTACAAGAAGAATCAGAGAATGAATAGACGATGTAAATGATCTCACCCAGGAGTCAGACAATTCATAACATGCTTCCGGGAGACACTGGGCGAGCGGGGCTAGGCTATCCAGCTCTTCCCAGAGTATGTTGAGCGCTGGGTCTTTGAATGCACGACATGTGCTGGCCAGAGCCACGAGCTCGGAGGCTCCTTCCATATAGGGAGAATTAGCACTGTCACCCTCGACCAACGTATAGCAATAAGTAAAGATATTGTGAAGAATTTCTTGTATCTCGAGCGCGTGATGCATGGTTGAAACGTTGACTGGCGAGTGAAACTGTAATTTGACATCCCGCTCTGGAACCCCCCAAAATAGGACACGATAAGATTAGATAACGCACAGGAATTTCCCTTGGGTACTTGGTAAAAGGAGCGACTCGGACTGACAACTTGAGGGCGCTCCTTCACGAACTCATGTCTGACCCATACACACCTGTTTTGCTCTCCTTGCCTGGTTCACTCACGCCAACGTTGGCAATTGAGGTAAGCCGGCAATGTTTCGCTGTGTCGGAGTCGAACTCAATGTTTTTGCACAATCGTTCGTCGTAGGTACTTCCACATGGTCTCACAATCCATAGAGTCATCGTCCAGGTCAATGGAAAGGCACGTGTTAAATGAACTTGACCTGCCATGGTCTCTCATTTGTCCATTTCCTCGCGACGACAGACGCATGACATCGTAATCGGCCCGGAAGACCCCCAGGATCACAGCACTCTCAAGTACATGAACACCATCGTTGGTCGCTACGCCAACCGAGTACCCGTCGGGAAACATGGCGTCGAAAGGAACGGTATCATGTCCTCCTTTGAAGCGCTAACTAACGGTACGTCTCGACACTCCATGTTGCCCACCACAGTCATGAGACCCACATCTATGTATGCCCTACAGAAAGCCCCAAAGTATCCCTTCACGGTGGACCCGAGGGATTCGACAGTCGGGTCTGGAAAAAGCTCTCACAGTTGGACGACGTGAGTCTCTTTACCAAAGCAGAATTAGAGTCAATCGCGGCAAGAAAAGACGCGAGTGCGGCCATTTTCGCACTAACATCCCCCGATGGGGATCAGGGTTACCCTGGGGCCCTGTATATGGAGACCCTTGTTGCACTGCTGCCGCCGGGAAAGCTTGACCCTTCCACTGTCTCGCAGCACGAACTTGGAAGCATCGTCATAGTATATCGTGCGAAGTTCCTTGACGAGCCTGGAGGTCAAAAGAAGGTGACGCCAATCAACCTGACGCAGGTACGTGTGTCGGCGTGTCGGAAGATGCGCACTTATTCACTCTGTTAGCACTGGGGTTTCAATCTCGATGCCAGTCTGCAAGACGGCGAGAAAGCACTCAAGGTTTTAGACCACGATTTGACTATCAAGGCAAGTTGTGTTTGATGTCTACTCTGCTCAGCAAGTTTCAAAAGTTACTTCATCAGGCGAGTCATATCGCTGAACTTCAGCCCAACTCCTTGCCCACTGGGCGGTACATTCCCGTGGCAGAAGCTGACAATAGCAGTGGTGCACATATTCACGATAACAAACGAATCGGTGATCTTTTCCCCGGTGGTGGTTACGGTACGTGGGCTACTCGATAAAAACTTAGGGGCTGGGTACCCATACCTTGCTTCGCAAGACGATTACTATTTGTTGAGCCCTCGATCGGACCTCAAGCTCGTTTCCCCTCACAGGATTCCTATTTCCGAATTCTCGGACTCATTGAACTACGTCAAGGACATACTGAGCGTCCGAAATGACTCCGTTTTGAAACTGTCTTCGGACAAGTCTGGTCTCGCCGTTGAATTTGACTCGAACCGTAAGCACGTGTGTTGCAACCATGTTCATACTTAGAACAGGTCCCGGGCCGCTGGGCGCCTTTTCTTTTTTTTTAGAGGCAGGTTTGATGCTGTACACGAACAACTACACGGATGCCAGAGGATACAGAAAGAAGATCCATGGGGGCACCGGACTTCGGGGTGATGGCTACATCCCTCAATGTAAGCTCACGTCAACATCATCCGAGGAGTTGATTGGGTGTTCATGCGTTATCCACAGCTGCTGCATTTCTCGAGTTTCACGAGGTAAGATCAGTAGTTTCCAGTACCTGTTTCATTCACAATGATATGGCAAATTTTCCAGCCGCTGTCGGCGTTTTTGTATCCAACTAATACGAGCACGGACACGTTGCTGACGTCGGACGAGATTTACAACAATTATGTTCGAGCGGACATTGTTTCCAGACCGAGCGAGACCAGAGATTAAAGGACTGCGTGATCAATTCAATCATTGAATGCTGAACGAGGGAGAGATTTGTTTTCACGTTCTGTACGATCTATCAGAGCCACGAGAAAACTATGTATAATTTTCCGAATGATAAACTGAGTGAGGCGAACCACCCTTCTAAACCAATCCAGCCGGACGATCTCTCAGAGGTTGATGTTGATGGGAGTGCAGCCAAGGACAACAACACCATTCTGGACAAAACCGTCAGCAATGACTATCACAGGACTCTGATACCAAAATACATACGAAGTTGTTGTTGTCGCAGCAGACCGTCTGCTGGGTGCAGGTGTTGCCGCCCGCGAGGACAGCTGAAATTGGCGAGCAGTCCAAACCGACAGGGGCATCGACGGCAGCGCCAATAGCAGCAAGCACTTTGTGGAAGCCAAAATTGTTAGCCGCGCTTTCGTACTGCAGAAGCAAACAAAAAAAAAATCCGTCAACATCAATCCAACGCCAAAACCAATCAACCAAACGGACAGACTGCATGTTGCAGCACTGGACTTCCCCGTTGTTGCACTGGCCGCGAGCCTCAAGGTGAGAAGCAGACGCAAGGAGCACGAAGGGGAAGAGAGCGAAGACACGAGCGAACATGGTGGTAATGAGAGATGGACGAGTACAGAGTCGCTGAATTGAGAACGAAGGTAGGTGGTAGAACCTGCTGGTCTTCGTTGTTTTCCCCACCTTTTTATATCTAGACCGTCCAACGGCTTACGTGTGTTGCTTTTTTGCCCCGTGCCCAGGAAGAGCGTCCCCGGCTAGGTTGTGGTGTAAAAACGATGGCAAGAAGTGTCCGCTTCAGGGATGGGCACTCTGGATTCTTGGTCTAGACCAGGCAGGACTCGCCCGCGGATTAAGGTGACAAGTATTTTACGTTGAGTGTCGACATCCAGCGTGTCGCTTTTTGTTCCCGAGGCATAGAAAACACGTTATGCTCGGGAAATGGACCTGAATTTGTGGTCCATGAAGCCTTGCTACGTGGCATAGAGGCTATGGTGGACGGCGTCGCGTTTCCTACAACTTGCTACAAGCTGGGCTGCGAGCCTGCAAGCAACCTATGCATGATGCGCTCACCTCTGTATTGACACGAGCATCGAGTTCAAGGGACGCCTGGGACCGCCAGTAGGCCCATCAGGGACGCGACGCGCCGTTGTCACGGAAAAACTTCTCGCTATGTTCCGTAACGTTCCGATCATCACTATCATGATGATGCTATTTCACTCATGCGTTGTCATCCTTCTTGGATGATGTTTGAATGCTGTCGGTGACTGAGTCTGGTCCATCTGTTAGGACTTATTCTAAATATCCCTCCTGCGGCTCGGCGTATTTTGACTGTCCACTTTTAGCACATTGGAATTCGAGTCCCAAGGACGTACGAACCTGCCATGGTGCACGATGCAAAACCGTGCATGCTCACTTGTAAGCTGCCCAGTTCGGAACGACTAACCCATTCTGATCAAAGTATGACTGTTTCAAGTTACACATATAACTACAGCTACTTAGCCTCGACGAGTAAATATGTTGGGACGCATGACTTGGACAAGAACCATTTTTCACTAAACCTGCTGACAGGACTGTCATCCTTGCGAAACACGGAGTGTATCCACCCCATTCTCCTTTGTGGCGCGCTCCAAGAAAACTTTCCATTTCCCAAACCTGCTATCCACTTCCTGCCCCACGCTGCGCCCAAGCAACTGATCACGAACTGTGTTTTGTCTCACTGGATCCGCCATTACGTCAACTCTAGCTCTCTTGGCCATCACGGGGAATTCGGAATCTGCCAGGGCCGCAGCGATGTTGGTGAGATTGAACTGCTCTCCTCTCCCAGGTCTGAAGTGGGCAACCACGGAAATCACAAGCAGAATCAGGACACAGACGGTCGATGCGACGACGTGCGGCAGAGACGACACGAATATTTGTTGTACAGTCGCTAAGCGACCTGGCACATACGAGGTACCGAGCTTTCCAGAGACGTATGCTGAGGACCCAACAAAAATAGAATGACGACCAGAATCATGGAAACGAAGTCGGAAACACTCACGTTTCATCGCAGCCTTGACCATCTGCGTGTATCCTTGTGCAAGCTGGCCCGTCGAGAGGGGCCGGAGCATCATGGTGGTATTTTCATAGATAATATTTCCTACGGAGGGAATGCTGCCTATCTGGTCCTTTCCAAACAGAAAGTCAGCTTGTGTTGCGGAGCCGAGGCCGTTCAGCGCAGACGACGCCGGTCCGGAATCGATCGACAGTGCAGACATTGAATACGAGACAAGCAACGATGTTTGCGTCCAGTCGAGGTTGCCCTGTCTTGGATATGGCGTTGCGCCGTCCGCGAGTGGCTGAACCTCAAGAATCATTGACCCTCGCGTACGAATCTCGCGCGTTTCGATGGTGATGTTTGGTTTGCAGACCAGGAAACCAATTTCATAATCTGTATCGATGGAGCTGAGGGCCAACGAAGGGACATCGCTAAAGTCTATGAAAAGAGAGACGATGTTGATCGACTCGGCAGAGCAACTTGCGGACGCGCATTGGATGACCGACATGACCATCGCACCATCGGTAGGTAGGCTTTTGGTCGTGGAGTTGAAAATGTTGACCGTGAGGTCATGTACATTGATGCTGGATATGAAGAATGATTGATAATTTGCTGTTTGGCATCAATATGAATACAAAATATTCCAGAGAAAGTATCTACACGCACGAAAGAAGGAACTTGGAACTGAAACCCGAAGATCGACGTCTTCTAGGTGAACCGTGACAGCATTCGTGGGAACATCCGTACTGTTCATGGTGTAATTGAGCGAAGTCGTAGTGAGGTTCACCGGACTGGCCCATGTGCAATAGGGATTGAACCCGATCACGTCTGTCAACCAACGTGCGCTCGTCGTGGAGTTGAGCAACAGCGGCGTAGGAACGGCAAAACCAGCATACATTCCCTGGGAGTCCTCCAAAACTGAAAACGAGTATGCGAGACCGATTTCTCGCTCGGCCCAAACGACCGCAGCGGAATATCCAGGTTCAGGCGAGAATGATGAAGGTAATACGACCTGTCCTCCTGCTACTGGCCTGACAGCAACCATAAGACGGGACAATCACAGAAATTATGCTCTTACCGATACAGGGTTAAAGGTGGGATGGCACCGACGGCGAATGCCATGATGCTGCCATCAATCAGGATGGATTGAATGCTCACTATTTTTGAACTTCAGATTTGTAGTCGTGACATGACAGAGCTTGGTTTTACTCACGCGCTGGGGGTGCAAGAGTGGAGACCGCCCAAACAAAAACCGCTGCAATGAAGGCCATGACATAATAAAACGAACAATATCGTTTCACTGCAACCATAATTGATTCCATCAGGCCGTACGACGAGTTCGAAATTCCATTGACCGCAGACAAGTCGACACCGCAACTGTTCCTCTGAGCATAAAGAAGTCGGAAAAACTCCTCAGACTAGAATGAATCAATGTTATGAAGTCCTCTCCAACGAACGCACACAGACCTTGAGCTCGTAAAGAAGCCCTTTGAGAGGGAAAAGGGCAAGACTGATGATGATGATGTTGATAGTGGTTATTGCAGACCCAACGCTGGCTATTTGCCAGCACAGTCAGCAGTCGAAGCATCTATGAAAAAAAACCTACTTAGGAACTGTGTTGTCGCATCATTGGATACATTGGCTTGAACCACTCGATAGTGAACCACATAGCAAAACGCAAGATAAGCGAGGCTGATAGTGGGGAATAAAAAAACCAATGCCCATTGCGAAATGGAACCGAGCACGGTTCTACCCCAACCCTGATTGGTTTCTGGCCGAGTCAGGAAGGGGACACTAGACGATGGGGTCCGTTCAATATCCTTCAGGCCTTCATCGTTACCACTCTTGTCTAGTGATGGATCTGAGTCGTGCTTGGTGTCAGAGAGGGCATCAGCCTGAGAGACGTTGTGGTCTGAACCACGGTTGCGCTTCTGAATCTTGACCAACTCAATGTTCGACATTCAGTGCAACTCCCGAAACCGAGGGGTTGAGTAGGTGAAGAAAAGACAATTGAGCGAGTGGGCCTTGATCGCTTCGTGATGATATACTTCTGACGCGGCTGTGCTCAATGGCGACTGCCATGTGCTTCATCTACGGAGCGCCCATAACGAGATCAACTTGTTTTTTCCAGCTATAGCTATAGTTACATACCTTGGCTCCTAGCAGTGTGTGTTCTGATTGATCGCGTTGTGCAGACCCGTGACACCGCCGGTTTAGTTGGCTGACTCAACATGGTTGTGACTCAGGAGAATCCATGCAGCAGAAAGCATTGACTAGACTACTTTCCTCCAGTAAAATCTCATACCAAAATTGCAAGCGAAAGGTCATAGCTACTAGATGCATCCGAATCATCTGGCGTACTAGGCTCCTGAAAATTGACTCTGTAGCGCCCGCCAAGATAACCGTGGTAGAACTGGCAGGCGGGCTTGATCTACCGCAAGAAGCTGCGTGGCGCAATTGATTTTACAGGCGTGGAAGACTTGGCAGCCAACCTTGCCTTTTGACACCCGCGGACCACGTATGCTGACGCTTCGTTCAACGCGGACCAGGCCTGACATGTTCGGCTGTAGGTCTACGGAAAGACCGCGATGTCGGGTTCGTTTGGGGACGTTTCTTGCAAAATAAATTTAGCCTTATAACAAGCCTGAGTTCCGAAGCGTGGTTGTTATGGAAAATACAACAAGTGCATGTTCTTGTTTCAAGTTCTTTCGAACTGTACCCTTCTCCTTTGAAGCTCACGTTATTGCCGTATGCTTTTTCGTTACCCGTCACCTCCGCCCAAGCTGACCTTGGAAAGAGTGTTTTGTGGATAGTAGTGCTATCAGTGATCTCGTCCACGACGTAAATGTTCTCATGAACACCTTGTAGCGGTGTTGAACAGACCAAAGTACTTGTTACAAATTTGAGTCCCCATTTCCCCCTCTGAACACAGTAATTGAAGTATGTCAAATACAGCACTATGTTGGCAATTATATTTGCTCGCAACTACGCCTCTAACAAGTTTATTTACATAAGAAGGTGAAGATTGGGTGTAGTCTGGACAGCAGTGAGGAAGTATTTGCCTCAGTCACTGCATGTATGTGCGTCGTTGATACTCCACAGATCGAAGGAACCAAATTTTACCTTCAATACCTCAAAGCCTGAATGCTGGTAGTGCGTCTAGAATGATTCTTGGTAGCAAGTCAGTCATAATGGTGTGGAACCTGGCATATAGTCTTGTGACCAGACTACCTGGCATACCTTTTGGCGAACACTGCGATCGCATATTATTGATTGCAGACTAATGCTTCACCGAAAGCATCCGACACAAATGCCAAGTATTTCCAATTGTAGGTTGATCATTGCGGCGTGATTACAGTTCAATTTTGGACATGTCCTGTGGTATATCGTAACGTTCATGCACCGCCCGCCTGGCCATCTGCGCGCTGGCAGTCACATTTTGAAGGTTAACTGAATGCGGACAAGAATATCCCCAATCTCCTTGTGAGAATCTCGAACATGGAAGCTAATGCGGTCGGGTGAATGAATATCCCCCAAGAGTCCCAACGGAAACGCAAAGCGGGGAGGCAGGGCTGGCGCCTCAGTGAGGCTCTGAGGGGTGCCATCAGGGGTCCATTGCATCAGAAACCGCACAGACGAAGGCGGGCAATAATACGCGATGATCATGCTCCACTGGATGGGTCGACGGAGGGCTATTGGCATACGGTGAAGTCTCTGGACGCAGTGATGTCGTGCAGTCTTAGACAGACACTGGTTTCAACCCGCATATCTTTACATGTTGTGCCACATATAAGGTAGATGAGTACAAACGAGGGCCCATTTTACTTAATTTTACAGCTACTTGCAGACAACGATGGTATCATTCTCCAGAAACATGCAGGGTTTCGATTCCATCCACGTGCTCCAAGAAAACCTTCCGGTTCCCAAGCCTCATAGCTACATCCTGCCCAATGCTGTTTTCCAACCATCCGCCGTGACTTCCATTCGGTTTGCCCGCTGCTACATCAACTTTTTCTCTCTTGACCATCGCTGGAAGTTCGGAATCGGCCAAGGCTGCAGCTAGGTTCGTGAGATTAAACTGATCTCCTCGCCCACGTCTGAAATGCGCAACAGCAGCCATCAGGAACAAAAGGGTGATCAAAACCGTCGATGCAATGACATGTGGCAGAGATGAGACGAAGATCTGCTGAACACTCGCTATGCGACCCGGTACGTACGAGGTGCCGAGCAAACCCGAGACATACGCTAAAAAGAGGGTTACGCGGGTATCATCGATTAGCTCGCATATGCTTATGTTTCATGGAGGCTTTCACCATTTGCGTATACCCTTGTGCAAGCTTGTCCGTCGGGAGAGGCTGGAGCGTCATGGTGGTGTTTTCAAAGACAATATTCGCTTCAGATGGGATGCTGTTTATCTGTTCCTTGCCAAACAGAAAATCGGCTTGGGTTGCGGAGCCGAGGCCGTTCAGCGCAGACGACGCCGGTCCGGAATCGGTCGACAGCGCAGACATTGAATACGAGATAAGCAACAATGTCTGCGTCCAGTCGAGGTTTCCTTGTCTTGGATATGGTATTGCGCCGTCCAAGAGCGGCCGAACCTCCAGTGTCATCGAGCCTCGTGTGCGAACCTCTCGCGTTTCGATGGTGATGTTTGGTTTGCAGACGAGGAAACCAAGCTCATAGTCTGCACCGATGGAACTGAAGGCCAATGACGGAATATCGGTCAAGTCTATGAAAAGAGAGATGATGTTGACCGACTCGGCAGAGCACTTTCTGGAAGCGCACTGGATGACCGATATGACCGTAGCTCCGTCGGTTGGTAAGCTTCCAGTGGTATAATTGAGAACAGTGACTGTGGGGTCATGTGAATTTATACTGGATATGAAAAACGACCGATAGTTCGCTGTTACCAACATGAATACAGAGATGCTATTTTCAAACCATGTGTACACACGCACGAAAGTAGGAACTCGGAACGGATACTTGAAGATCAGCATCTTCCAGGTGAACGGTGACGGCATTTGTTGGGACATCTGTACTATTCATGGTATAATTGAATGAAGTCGCAGTCAGGTTCACCGGACTAGCCCATGTGCAATAGGGATTGAAACCGATCACGTCAGTCAACCAACGTGCGCTTGTTGTGGAGTTGAGCAATGGAGGCGTAGGAACGACAAGGCCCGCGTATGTTCCCTGGGAATCGCCTAAAACTGAAAACGAATACGAGAGACCAATTTCTCGCTCAGCCCAAACGACCGCTGCGGAATACCCAGGTTCAGGCGTGAATGATGAAGGCAATATGGTCTGTCCTCCTGCTACTGGCCTGACAACAATGGTGAAAACAAGCAAACTCAATGAGAAGAGTCAAGTTATTACTGATACAAGCTGAGCGGAGGGATTGCGCCCACAGGGAATGCCAAGGTATTTCCATCTATGAGGATGGGCTGGATGCTCACTAAATGACAAAGTTTGGATCAGCAATTACCACGGGATTCGATTGTGCTCACATGCTGGGGGTGCTAGTGTGGAGACCGCCCAAACAAACATGGCTGCTATGACGGCCATGACATAGTATACTGAGCAATGGCGATTCACCACAATCAGAATTGAATCAAGGAAACCGTAAGATGAGTTGGATATGCCATTGACTGCAGACAGCTGAACGCCGTGACTGTTTTTTTGAGCGGAAAGGAGACGGAAAAACTCTTCAGACTGAAATTGATTAATTTTGTGAAGATTTCGCGAGCGAGTGACCACGCTCACCTTAAGTTCTGATAAAAAACCTTTCAACGGGAAAAGGGCAAGACTGATAATAATAATGTTGACGGTAGTGATTGCAGATCCAATGTTGGCTAGTTGCCACCAAAAGTCCGCTTTAGAATATCGATCAAGAGAAAAATGCTCACTTAGGAACTGCGTAGTCGAATTCGCAGATAGGCCAGACACATTGGCTGGTACCAGGCGATAGTGGACCACGTAGCAAAATGCAAGATACGCGATGCAAATAATAGGGACGAACAATAGCACTCCCCATCGCCATATAGACGTCAACAATGATGCATGATCACCCTGAGATGTCTCGGGGGGAGTCGACAAGCGAACAGTAGATGTTGGAATCTGATCAATGTCACCCAGGCCATCATCAGCACATTTTTGCTTAGAGGATAATTTGAACGATGCTTAACATCAGGTGTCGCATGAGCAGAGTCAAGACGGTCCGATTCATGATGATCAACGTTGTGGACGCGAGTCATCTCCATGTTTGACCTTACCGCTCGAAAACGAAGATTTTGGTGAGTGAAGATATGAGGGGACCATCTTGGGATTCTATTTAGAGATTTTACAGGTACATACGTTATCTCCCCAACGTTGACCGCATAGGCTGTGCTCAGGGTGTGTGGGATGTGGGTTGGTAATGGCAACAGTAGCCAAGTGCATCGGTGGCCATAGAAGGATAATCGAGCGTCATTTTTTCGCAGTTATAGCTACAACCTAGCGCCATCTCACCTGGTCCTTAGACTTCTTACGGGATCTGGATGTCTGAAATTGAAAAACTGACAGCTTGAGATAGCCCTTGGCGTCATGAATTCCTTCCTCTTGCTCAGATATCGCTCTGGTGGGCCCGTCAGAAAAAAGTGATCGAGCTTATGTAAGCCATTCGTCGCGGCGGTTCTGCATGCCGTGTGTATGTCCGCCTCCAAGCCTCGCTTGCAACTGCAACAAGTGAACCCAAAAGTGTGAAGGGAAGCAATTTGCACGGCAAGATATGACATTCGTACGTTCGAGTGGTTGTTGAATAACTCTCTATGGCGTGAACTCACCTGTATGGATTCTAGCTATTTGGATCACATGTAGTAACCTGCCTTAAGTTGGATATCATCTAGTTTGTCAAGTCAATACTCCATTAAACGGCGTTTAGATAACCAAGATGTATGACAAATCGCGAGTACAGGGAGGTCATTGTTATGACCCCTAGTAGACTGACGCTGTAAGCTCTTCCTTGAAACTTCCATGTGCGACACCGAGTAGCTGTGTTCTATGCGGAAACACGTTCTTTGACCCCACACTTGTCCAGCACGTTTTAGGTATTTTCCATGTTTGTCAATCATTACGCCTACCTGCCATCCCATCCAGGCACTAAATTATCCATCGCTGAACATGGAGAGCATATGATGGTCCGTCTGCCGGTCGTTGATTGCATTGCAATACTGCACTTCGAAGTTTGAAACGCGGAATGTCGGCGGCTACCCTCCCACCATACTGTGGCAGAATTACGGCGCAAAGTTAGAGCAAACTCAGCGCCAATACATAAGGCCATAGAAGGAACGTTCCCATGATCACTGTTTTTGTAATTGAAGCTACAGTCTAGCGCCACCCGATCTTATGAGATTTGTTGTGCCCAAATACCTTTGGCTGGCAAGTTCTGGCGCTAGCTGTCAACCTCCATTCAGCCTCGTTGGTGCAGTTCCATCCCATCCGTTGTCACGGCTGTCTTGGCAACTGGCAAGATCAGAAAAGTGTCTTCGCAACCGACGCCACATCTGGAGTTGTGGAGAACTCCTGCTACTTCCGACAAAGAGTAGCCAATGGAAGTGTTGACATATCGTTCAGATTGTTGGTTGAGTATACATATTCTTTTCCGCTTTCCCAAGCCGACAGCTAAAATAGCTCGCACGCCTTTAAAGAGATGCTTTTGACGAACCTTGATAGCCCTTGGTGCCAAGGCATATCGCATGAGCACAGGATTCTTGGCGGCCGCCCCGTCACACGCAACATGCTCGTTCAGGCATATCAGATCAAGCTTCTCATGTCCGCGCTTTACGTGTCACTCATGTGCCATATCAGATAACAGGAAGCACGGAAAGATCATACTGACTTGAAGTACGTCATGACAGCAAATACATTCTAGATACTTCCTGCGAATGGCCCTGCAATACAATTCGGCGGAAACACGGTGAGGTACCTTGATTTCCGCGACATGCTTTGGCAGCTGGGAACAAGTCCAATAAGTGCTGTTGAGGCTCGAATCCCTATCAAGAAAAAGTTCTTCAATTTTCTGTGGGTTGTCAGAGTGTTTGCGCTTCATTCGGACCATAAGTATTCTCATGACCTTCCTGACTTTCTCCTCTTTGTCGAGATCATGTTTTCCCTCTTTATCTTTCCATTGTTGCTAGCTCCCTCCCGTGCTGATCCTAGTGAGAATACCCTGCGAGTATTGCACTGTGGTACTGATCTCGTCCGGTACAGCATGGGTGACTCTCCCCGTAAATGTTCCAACAAACATGTCGGACTTGGTCTTCAACAGTCCACTTGTTCCAACATTATACGGAACTCCTCCTCAACTGATTAACACTACTCTTGACCTTAGCACTGCCAAAATGGCAGTCTATTCAAGTAGCTGTGTTCTATGTGGTGGAAATACGTCCTTTGACCCCACTCTGTCCACCACATTCCAGGTAATTTCCACACTTGTTGATCATCATGTCCGTCTGATCCTGTATAGGATCCGAATTATTCATGGCCGTACAACACAGACGCATATTTCGGGAACGTGAGCAGTGACACAATGAGCTTTGGTGGCATCGTGTCATTACCCCAGATTGACTTTGGTTAGTTGTTGCTCCAATTTTGACTCGTCTCTCACTATATATGCCCTGACCCGCGATCTTGTTTGTTAGGTCTGATCGAAGCAGGTGGTGACGATACACTCAGTTACCTCCTGTACAATGGTCGCCTTGGTATTTTTCCCGATCCCGTCAACGTAACGGCCGCGTCTGAGCATTTCCTATCTCAAATGTACGCAAACAAGCAGCTCCTTATTCCAGTGATTGGATTGAGGATCGATCCGCTGAATCCCAAGATTACGATCGGTGCGTTAGACGAGAATGATTATCAGGGAACTTTAAACTGGGTGCCGATCACCACACCCAATGCTTCGTGGCACTTCCGAAATATATTTACTTTGGATGGAATAAAAGGCTACAATGGGAGCTTCTTACCAGATACTGCTGGCATACCTGCCAGCATCAACTCGGGTGCGTCTGTGGGCTCAAAACGAATCATACTGGATCATTGACGGGTTGGCACATTTTTTCCCTCAACAGTCTTTGTCGCCGTCGATGTACCTAGTCTCGCTACCTACCTCAACGATACGGGATACTCTGGTCCCATCAACTATACCATTCCGCCGGACAATGGGATTCTCGCATACGTCTGCAACTCGACCGAGTTCATACCCTATGTGGCCCTTACCGCAACCATCAACGGCGTGGATTATCCCATAGACTTTACGGGAAACCTCTTGCGTTCGATATCTTCACTGACGCGATGGGGTACGTGTTCTGTTGGACTAAGCGATTGGAACCCAGCAGAACCGTATCTGGTCCTGGGGTTGCCGTTTGTACGGAGCATCTACTTGTGAGTGGACCGTCCCATATTTTGCCTCGCCTCAGACATCCAACCGGGTGTCGTCGAGAAGCATTGTTCAACATAAGTACTTGTTTATCGATATTGCAGGGCATACCGCTTCCCCACGGACTCGTGTCCTGGATTCTATGGCTTTGCATTTCCGTCTGGAAACGTGAACCGCACTGCATCACAGATCGCGCAGACACCCACAACGACCCCCTCGCAGAGCGCTCAGTGTCTCGCGTTTTCCAAGCCCACAGCAACGCCCTTGCCGAGCTTCGAGACGGTGCAGCAAATGCGAATGTCAACTCGAAAATATCAAGTATGGGGAGCGCAGAGGATGGTGAGTTTGTTCGGAGAAGAAGCCTTGGGACCGAGGTCGGAATGGAACGTGACTTCGAGATGGCTGTAATGTTACTATGAGTTTTCATTTGTTCTCCTTCAATTAATGTTGAGATGCTAAAATTCAAAAACCTGGACGACCGCGCCTGGGATGCATGTCGAACCAGTACTTGGTAGCGAACATGTTTATCGCACAGTCGACGCTCTGGAAGAATTCGCACTGCTTTACCAAAGCAGGTGAGGAATAAATTTCTGCATGACGCATTGACGAATCTGGTGGTGAGTATGGAAAGCAGGAGCATCGTGCCCACGTGACTGCTTTGAACTGCACTTTGCATACTATTTTAGCACAGCACCATCAGCACGACCTTGGACACTCCAGATGGAGATCTCA